>NW_026847771.1:62328845-62493174 GCF_025583915.1 Anolis sagrei ordinatus
CTTCCTTCCCCTTGTCGTCCTTCCCCCCCCTCTCCTCACCCCTCTTCCCCCCCTCCCTCCACCACTCCCCTTCTAGGACTAGAAGAGAGAGGAGAACGCGCGACGGGACACGTGAAGGAAGTACGAGCGCTACCTACTGCGTGCAGTCCCGACGCAGCCCCCACGGGGAGAGCGGGAGCACACGGCCGGAGACACCGCGAATGAAGCAGATCCTTGAGCATGCCGCGAGCAGCCTCCTTTCATGTCTCTTCTCTCTCCTCTTCCTCGTTAACAGCAGAAAGCCTCCCCCGCTTCAAGGAGCTCGACCGATCAGAGGACCCACCGCAAGCACTCTCATTCTCCCCGCCTTACACCGAACCGCCCTCTTCTATCCGTACCCTCCTTGCCACTTAGCTCGCAAAGCCTCCTCACGCCGCGAAGGCCAGCGCCTGCTCTGACTCGCGCGCAGGAGCTATGGTCCGCCCGCCCAAAGCGCCGGCCCCGCCATTACCCACTTGAGCTTTCCCATAAACCCTTGTGCCGGCAGGATTGAAGACTGAGAGGTCGGAGTTTCGAATCCAGGGAGAATGTGGGTGAGGTCCCTCTGTCATATCCAGCTCCCCATGCAGGGACATATAAGAAGCGTCCCACAAGAATGGTAAAACATCAAAACATCCCGGCGTCCCCTCGGCAACATCCTTGCAGACGGCCAATTCTCTCACACCAGAAGCAACTTGCAGTTTCTCAAGTCACTACTGACACACACAAAAAAACCACACTACATTTATTCCCCCTCTTTTTTTAATTGATTTTTTTAAAAATGGCAATAATAGATTCTCTATCACGTTTTCACATTCTTGAGCGGAGCTTCAACATTTTTACCAGTTGAAACATATTATCCACAAAATAAACTCCTCAAAATAAATCTATATAAATAAAAATGTAATGTTCATTTGTGGGATTCACAGAACTCAAAAACCACTGGATGAATTGACACCAAATTTGGACACAAGACATCTAACAACCCAATGTATGTCCTTCACTCAAAAAAGTTGATTTTGTCATTTGGGAGTTGTAGTTGCTGGGATTTATAGTTCACCTACAATCAAAGAGCATTCTGAACCACACCAACGATGGAATTGAACCAAACTTGGCACACAGTTCTCCCATGACCAACAGAAAATACTGGAAGGGTTTGGTGGGCAGTGTCCTTTGGTTTTGGAGTTGTAGTTCACCTACATCCAGAGATCACTGCACTCAAACAATGATGGATCTGGATCAAACTCTACACGAATACTCAATATGCCCAAATGTGAACACTGGTGGAGTTTGGGGAAAATAGAATCTTGACATTTGGGAGTTGTAGTTGCTGGGATTTCTAGTTCACCTACAATCACAGAGCATTCTGAACCCCACCAATGATAGAATTGGGCTAAACCTCCCACACAGAACCCCCATGTGGGCCACAGCAAGGTGTGGCAGGGGATGGCTAGTAAATTAAAAAAAATAGGTGCTGGGTTGTTTTAAAGCTTTTGGGCTGTATGGCCATGTTCCAGAAGCTTCAGGGACAGCTAAACACCTCTCAACAAAGGATTCCCCCAGGCAGTAAGATGCAACACCTTGAAACTGCTAGGCCATTAAATGCTAATCAAGGTGGCCAATTGAAACATTCACACCTTGCTCCAACAGACCATAGTTCTTTCTCCCACCCTGGACTTTCCACAAATATATACGAGGGTTGGATGAAAAGTAATGCCTCCACCTTCGTTACTTGGGTTTGGATGGGAATATTTTAATAAATCAAACGCAGAAATATTCCTTAGAATGTGCTCTTTAACTATCACTATTCACTTTTCCACATAATCACCAGACAATTGGATACATTTCTGCCAACGATGAACAAGTTTTCTGAAGCCGTCACGGAAGAAGTCCTCACTCTGTTTCCGCAACCCATCATGCACAGATCTTCGAATAGTCAAGCAAAGCAATAGTGTGACCCACACATTCTTGTGAAATGCCGATTGTGCTTGAAATTGCTCTCTGAGTGATATGACGATCGTCCTAAATCAGTCAACCTTTTGCTTGTAAAACTCGGTGGTTGCTGTCACAGGACGTCCAACTCTTTGTTTGTCACACAAGTCAGATGTTCCCACCTCAACATCTTTAAACTTACTCGCCCAACGACGCACAATACTCACATCAACAGAATCACCATAAACAGCTTGCATTCTCTGATGAATCTCCTTTGGGGTGACACCTTCTGCTGTCAAGAATTCAATGACTGCACGTTGCTTAAGTCACATTGACCGATTCGCTGCACAGGGTTCCATACTTTGCACTTTAACAACACAACCGTTAAATGCTAAGGCATCCTGCCAAAATGTAACTGTAGAGGAGAGTCTACTGAACAAGCCAGTACATGCCGCATACCAGTACTGCCATTTGTTGAGGAGCTATGAAGGTGGAGGCATTACTTTTCATTCAACCCTCACAACCCTAGTTTCCAACACACCCCACAACCTTTGAGGATGCCTGCCATAGACGCAGGTGAAATGTCAGGAGAGAATGCTTCTGGAACATGGCCAGACAGCCCGAAAAACTTACAACAACCCAGTGATTCCAGCCGTGAAAGACAAAATAGGTGCTATTTCCCCTGGGTCCAACCGTTTAATATATTATTTCCAAAACATCATGGTTTCCATGGCAGGCTTGCTCCCCTGCCCTTTAGCAAAGACATATTCTATACATTGCCCTTTTTAAAGTCAAAGTGTCTGCCTCAGTTTCCCCCTTCTTTAAAATGGGTACACATTGATGAAAACATCTATGCCACTCCCTGCTTGCCAAAGGCCACCTCAGGTTGACGGCCTAAATGAATCGATTTGAGACGAGGCTTTAATCTGTTGTTGTTTAAGTATGTTTGTGCTAATTGTCAACTACGTTGATGTCAGGTTATATCTATATCTATATCTATGTATATAATAAAAGTCAGTGTTTGTATGCGGAGGGAGCTTTCTGATTGGTTGCCACTTTAACAGGCCGCTGTGACCAGCACGGGTGACAGACCTGGACCAAACTTGGCACACATAATCCCCATGACCCCCTTTACATCCTGGTGGGGTTTGGGGAAGGATAGACAAAGGATTATGGGATTTGTAGTACTTTCCCACCCTTTTGTTCACACAGACTACTGTGGCCCCCAACAGACCAATAAAGACCAAACTTGGCACACAGAGCTCCCATGACCCACTCTACATCCTACTGCTGTTTGGGGGAGGGTGGGTCATGGATGATGGAACTTGCAGTACATCCACTCACTTCCCGAGATCGCTGCAACCCTCATCCAATGACTGATCAAGACCAAACTTGGCACACAGAGCCCCCATGACCCACTATACATCCTGGTGCGGTTTGGTGGAGAATATACCACAGATGATGATAGTTGAAGTACCTTCACTCACTTCCTGTGTCCGCTGCGAACCTCATCCAATGACTGATCAAGACCAAACTTGGCACTCAGAGCCCCCATGACCCACTCTCCATCCTGGTGCTGTTTAGAGAACGATGGACCATGAACGATGGACTCGCAGTACCTTCATTAACTTCCTGAGAGCACTGCGAGCCACATAAATAACTGATAAAGACCAACCTTGGCGCACAATGGCTTTCTCAAATTACCTGGGCAGCGCCGGGTCCCCAAGCTAGTATATAATAAAAGTCAAAATTTGTATGCGGAGGATGGACGTAGGATGGAGGGCGGTGTATGTGGCAGCGTTCTGATTGGCTGCTACTGTGGTACTATTTCCATATGGTCTTTGACTGGCAAGCCTAAAAACTCCAACATCCTCAAGTGGCTGAGAGGGGAAAGGAAATTTGCATATGTTTTCTGATTGGCCAACCTCAACAGGAGCCCCTGGTGGTGAAGAGGGTCAATGAGAGAAGCGGGGCCATGAGAGAAGGACATTTGCATATGGTTTCTGATTGGCCAACCTCAACAGGAGCCCCTGGTGGTGAAGAGGGTTAATGAGAGTAGCGGGGACATGAAAGAAGGAAATTTGCATATGGTTTCTGATTGGCCAGCTTCAACAGGAGCTTTCTGATTGGCTGCCACTGTGGTTCTATCTGCATATGGTTTCTGATTGGCCAGCCTCAATTCTAAGATTCTGAGATGACAAAGAGAGGAAAGGAAAAGGCCAGAGGCTGTGTCAGAAAATTACCAATGCAGACCAAACTTGGCACACAGAGACCGCAAGACCCACTTTACATCCTACTGCAGTTTGGAGGAGGATGGACCATGGATGATGGGACTTGCAGTACCATCACTCACTTTCTGAGACCGCTTTGACCTTCATCCAATGACTGATCTAGACCAAACTTGGCACATAGACCTTTCATGACCCACTTTATGCCCTGGTGAGGTTTGGCTGGGGATGGACCATGGATTATGGGACTTGCAGTACCTTCACTCAATTCCTGAGACCACTGCAACCCTCATCCAATTACTGGCAAAGACCAAACTTGGGACACTGAGTCTCCATGATGCACTGTACATCCTGGTGCAGTTTGGAGGAGGATGCACCATGGATGATGGGACTTGCAATACCTGCACTCCCTTCCTGAGACGATTACAACTGCCAACAGTGATGGATCAGGATCACAATTCACACAGAGATAAAATAACTGATAAAGACCAACCTTGATACACAATTCCTTTCTCAAATAACCCAGGCAGCGCCGGGTCCCCAAGCTAGTATATAATAAAAGTGAATGTCTGTATGTGTGTATGTGGCAGCGTTCTGATTGGCTGCCACTTTCACAAGCCACTGTGACCAGCACGGGTGACGGACGTGAACAAAACTTGGCAAACATAACCCCCATGACCTCCTTACATCCTGGTGAGGTATGGGGGAGGGCAGACAAAGTATGATGGGATTTGTAGTACTTTCAAACACTTCTGTTCCCACAGACCACCCTGGCCCCCAATGAAGACCTATAAAGACCAAATTTGGCACACAGAGCCCCCATGTCCCACTCTACATCCTGGTGCAGTTTTGAGGAGAATGGACCACGGATGATGGGACTTGAAGTACATTCACACACTTCCCGAGGCTGCTGTGACCTGCATGATATAACTGATCAAGACCAAACTTGGCACACATAACCCCCGTGACCCCCTTTACGTCCTGGTGAGGTTTGCGGCAGGGTGGACAATGGATGATGGAACTTGAATTACCTTCACTCACTTCCCGAGACTTGGTACACAGAGCCCCCATGACCCACTCTACATTCTGGTGCACTTTGAAGGAGGATGCACCATGGATGATGGGACTTGAAGTACCTTCACTCACTTCTCGAGATTGCTGCGATCTTTATCTAATGACTGATCAAAACCAAACTTGGTACATAGAGCCTCCATGATCCACTCTACATCCTGGTGCAGTTTGAAGGAGGACGAACCACGGATGATGGGACTTGCAGTACCTTCACTAACTTTCTGAAACCACTGCGATCCTCATCTAATGACTTTTCAAGACCAAACTTGGCACACAGAGCCCCCCATGACCCAGTCTACATCTGGTGCAGTTTTGAGGAGGATGGACCATGGATGATGGGATTTCAAGTACCTTCACTCACTTCCCAAGACCATTGCAAACTTCATCCAATGACCAATTAAGACCAAACTTGGCATACAGAGCCCCCATGACCCACTACCCATCCTGGAGCAGTTTGGAGGACTCACAGTACCTTCACTACCTTCCTGAGAGCACTGCGAGCCACATAAATAACTTATAAAGGCCAACCTTGGCACTCAATGCCTTTCTCAAATAATCTGGGCAGTGCCGGGTCCGCAAGCTAGTATATAATAAAATTGAATGTTTGTATGTATGTATATGGCAGCTTTCTGATTGACTGCCACTTTCACAGGCCACTGTGACCTGCATCCAGTGGCTGATCAAAACCAAACTTGGCACACAGAGCCCCCATGACCCTCTTTCACTCAGAATCAGCCCCCCCCCCCCCCCCCCCCCCGAAAAAAAATCACCCCCCCCCCCCCCCCGGAAATGAAATCCTGGCTACGGGCCTGCCTGAGGCTGTCAGGAATGGTGGGAATTAAGTCCAAAACACCTTGGAAGGTATAAATCATAAACATCATGTAAGCAAGCCACAAGGGACATAATATTTTTCTCCAGAAATTTTCAATATTTGGGTGTTTTACATAAGAATTGACTATGTCCCACCTCACACTGATTGGAAGAATCATGTGGCAGCCACAATATATATTGTGATGCACCTCTGCCTCTAACATGTTTATCCTGATTTTTTCTCAAAAGGAGGAACACCGTATATACTCAAGTATAAACCAACCTGAATATAAGCTGAGGCATCTAATTTTACCACAAAAACTGGGAAAACGTAAGCAGAGGTTGGGAAATGCAGCCACTACTGGTAAATTTCAAAATAAAAATAGATACCAATAAAATTACATTAATTAAGACATCAGTAGGTTAAATCTTTTTGAATATTTACATAAAACAGTAATTTAAGATAAAACTGATCAACTTTGATTAAATCATTATTCCACCTTCTTCAGTGTAAATGAGTTTATGTATCCTTCCAATAATAATAGAGTAAAATAATAAATATAATAAAAATAATAATAGAGTAAAATAATGAAAATGTTATAAAAACAGTAATAATAGAGTAAAATTATAAATGTAATAATAATACAGTAAAATAATGTAAATGTATTAATAATAAATATAGACTAAAATAGATATAATAATAGAGTAAAATAATACATGTAATATTATCTCTCTCTCTCTCTCTCTCTATATATATATATACTAGCTGTGCCCTACCACACGTTGCTGTGGCCTATAGTAAAACTTATCAAAGTTGAGGTAGATATCTGGACTATTATGAAAGAGAGGTACCTACCTATTCCTTCCCCCTTTTCCTCCCCCTTTCTCTCCTTTCTTCCTTCTCTACCTCTTTCTTTTCTTTCACTACTTGGTTTCATCCTTCTCTCTTTCCTTCATTCCCTCCCCCTTTCTTCCTTTGCCTTTCTTCCCTCCCTGTTTGCTTCCTTCTTTCACTTTTTATTTCCTTTTATTTCACCACCATCATAACAATAACAATAATGCAATGCATTGCCTCTGGGACCTGACACCTCTCCCATTCCCCCAGGGTCTCAGAGGAATAATAGCATAGTAATAATAGAAATAACAACCTTTACCCGCCACGCATTGCTGTGGCCATCCTTCCCTCTTTCTCCCCTTCTTTCCCTCCTTCCTTCCTTCCTCCCTCCCTCCCTTCTTCTCCTCCTTCCTTCCTTCCTTCCTTCCTTCCTTCCTTCTCTTCCTTCTCTATCTCTTTCCTTCCTTCCTTCCCCCTTTTTCTTTGTCTTCTGGTCTCTTTTCTTCCTTCTCTCTTTCCTTCTTTCCTTCCCACCCTCTTTCTCTACATCTTCCCCCTTCCTTCACTCCCTCTTTCCTTCCTTCATTCCCTTTTTTCTTTCCTTCTCTCCTTCCTTCCTTCCCCATTTTTCTTTCTCTTCTGGTCTCTTTTCTTCCTTCTCTCTTTCCTTCTTTCCTTCCCTCCCTCTTTCTCTACATCTTCCCCCTTCCTTCACTCCCTCTTTCCTTCCTTCATTCCCTTTTCTTTCCTTCTCTCCTTCCTTCCTTCCCCCTTTTTCTTTCTCTTCTGGTCTCTTTTCTTCCTTCTCTCTTTCCTCTTTCCTTCCCTCCCTCTTTCTCTACATCTTCGCCCTTCCTTCACTCCCTCTTTCCTTCCTTCCTTCCTTTTTTCTTTCCTTCTCTCCTTCCCCCTTTTTCTTTCTCTTCTGGTCTCTTTTCTTCCTTCTCTCTTTCCTTCCCTCCCTCTTTCTCTACATCTTCGCCCTTCCTTCACTCCCTCTTTCCTTCCTTCATTCCCTTTTTTCTTCCCTTCTCCCCTTCCTTCCCCCTTTTTCTTTCCCTCCCTCTGTCTCTCATTTCTTCCTTCTCTACCTCTTTCCTTCCTTCCCCCTTTTTCTTTCTCTTCTGCTGTCTCTCTTTTCTTTCCTTCCATCTTTCCTTTTCTTTCCTTTTCTTCTTCCTTCTTTCTCTAACTTTCCTTCCTTCCCCCTTTTTCTTTACCTCCCTTTCTCTTTCTTCCTTCTTTCCTTCCTTCCTGTCTTTCCTGGATTTTGACAGGGCGGGAAGGGGCGGGGTGGGGTTTGGAGGTGGCGTGAAGTAAAAGGAGGTAAGATTGGGGCAGGGGAGTGATGGAGCGTGGGGTTGCGTGTGTGTGTGCGGCGGCAGGGGAGTGATGGAGCGTGGGGTTGCGTGTGTGTGTGCGGCGGCGGGGGGAGTGATGGAGCGTGGGGTTGCGTGTGTGTGTGCGGGCGGCGGGGGGAGTGATGGAGCGTGGGGTTGCGTGTGTGTGTGCGGCAGCGGGGGGAGTGATGTAGCGTGGGGTTGCGTGTGTGTGTGCGGTGGCGTGGGGGGAATGATGGAGCCTGGGGTTGCGTGTGTGTGTCCGGCGGCGGGGGGAGTGATGGAGCGTGGGGTTGCGTGTGTGTGTGCGGCGGCGGGGGAGTGGGGTTGCGTGTGTGCGTGCGGCAGCGGGCAGCGGTGGGAGTGATGGAGCATGGGGTTGCGTGTGTGTGTGGCAGGGGGTGTGTGTGTGCGGGAAGCAGCGCGGCGGGGCTTGGAGTGGGCATGGCTTCCGCAGAGGGAACTTTGGCCGGAAGGCTGTGTGCGCACGCAAGGGAACTTGCGGCTGGGCGCCAATGCGCATGCTCAGTTGTTTTGCCATTTTGCGAGTGTGTTGTGTTGTTTTTCATTTTGAGTAGATATGTTTGTACCTTGTGGGTTGTGTTATGGGCATGGGAATTTTGGTTAAGTTTCATTGGGATTTTTTGAGTTTTGTTGTTTTGCCGTTTTGTGAGTGTGTTGTTGTGTTGTTTTTCATTTTGAGTAGATATGTTTGTACCTTGTGGGTTGTGTTATGGGCATGGGAATTTTGGTTAAGTTTCGTTGGGGTTTTTTTGAGTTTTGTTGTTTTGTGAGTGTGTTGTTGTGTTGTTTTTCATTTTGAGTAAATATGTTTGTACCTTGTGGGTTGTGTTATGGGCATGGGAATTTTGGTTAAGTTTCGTTGGGGGGTTGTGGAGTTTTGCTGTCCCGTTGAACCAACCTAACAGATTTATATATATAGATGTATATCTATCTATCTGTATAATAAAAGAGAGTGTTTGTATGTATGTATGCGGAGGGCGCAGGTGTATGTGGCAGCTTTCTGATTGGCTGCCACTGTGATACAATTTGCATAAGGTCTCTGATTGGCCAGCCTCAACATTTCATTGCAGTACTTTAACTCACTTCCTTAGAGCACTGTGGCCCACACCAATGATGGATCAGGACCAAACTTGGCACACAGAGGCCCAATGGCCCACTTTACAACCTGGTGCGGTTCAGGGCAGGATGGGCCACAAATGATGGGATTAGCAATACCTTCACCCAATTCACTTCCCACAGAACATTGTAGCCCCTACAAATCACAGACCAGGCCCAAACTTGGCACACAGAGTACTCATGACCAGTTCTGATGCAGTTCTAAGGGGGATAGACCATGGATGATGGGACTTGCCGTACCTTTACTCACTTACTGAAACCACTGCGACCGTCATCCAATGACTGATCAAGACCATATTGGCACACAGAGCCCCCATGACCCACTCTACATCCTGCTGCTGTTTGGAGGAGGGTGGACCATGGATGATGGGACTTGCCGTACCTTTACTCACTTATTGAAACCTCATCCAATGACTGGTCAAGACCAAATTGGCACACAGAGCCCTCATGACAAACTCTACACCCTGCTGCAGTTTGTAAATGTTTGGACCATGGATGATGGGAATTACAGTATCTTCACTCATTTCTACAGACCACTGTGGCCCACACCAATGACTGATCACAATTGAATTTGGCATACAGAGACCCCATGATCCACTTTACATCCTGGTGCAGTTTCGAGGATGATGTACCATGGACGATGGGGCTTGCATATGATAGTTTTAATTCACCTGCACCCACTGAACCAAGCTGACATTGCATCTAGGCTAAACTTGGAGCATAGACAACATACTGTCGAAGTTTGGGGCAAATGACCTTTCTTCAAGGGAGTTATAGTTCACGTACACCCAGAGATACTGTGCCCCCCCCCAAGGCAATGGACAGGAACTACACTTCACACTAAAAAGCCTCATGACCAATTGAACATACTGCAGGAGTTTGCAGGAATTGACTTTGATTTTGGGAGTTGTAGTTCACAACAGGGAAAAGAATTATCTTTTTAATGATGCCTTTCTATACTTATGAACACTTTTACCCGCAAACCTCCTATCCCAGCCTCCTTTGACCCTTCTGCTAAATCTTTGAAGGCTGGCGCCATCCTGCTAGACCATGACCCACTCTACATCCTGATGCAATTCTAAGGGGGATGGACCATGGATGATGGGACTTGCAGTACCTTTACTCACGGAAACCACTGCGACCCTCATCCAGTGACAGAAAAACTTGGCACATAGAGCCCCCATGACCCACTCTACATCCTGCTGCTGTTTGGAGGAGGGTCGACCATGGATGATGGGACTTCAAGAACCTTCACTCACTTCCTGAAAACAATGCAACCATCATCCAGTGGCCAATAAAGACCAAACTTGGCATACAGAACCACCATTACTGGCTTTCTCTAATAACCCGGGCAGCGCTGGGTCCCCAAGCTAGTATATAATAAAAGTGAATATTTGTATGTTTGTATGTATGTTTGTATGCAGAGATGTATGTAGCAGCTTTCTGATTGGCTGCCACTTTCACAGGCCACTGTGACCAGCATGGGTGATGGACCTGGACCACACTTGGCACACATAACCCCCAATGACCCCCTTTATGTCCTGGTGAGGTTTGGGGGAGGACAGACAAAGGATGATGGGATTTGAAGTACTTTCAAACCCTTCAGTTCCCACAGACCACTATGGCCCCCAACAAACCTGGCACACAGAGTCCCCATTATCCACTCGACTGTTGTTAGGAGGAGGGTGGACTATGGATGATGGGACTTGAAGTACCTCAACTCACTTCCCGAGACCTCTGTGACCCACATCCAGTGGCTGATCAAGACCAAACTTGGCACACAGAGCCCCCATGACCCATTCTACATCCTGGTGCAGTTTCGAGGAGGATGCACCATGGATGGTGGGACTTGCAGTACCTTCACTCACTTCCTGTGACCACAGCAACACTCATCCAATTACCAATAAAGATAAAACTTGGCACAGAGAGCCCCCATGACAAAATCAACATTCTGGTGCGGTTTGGGGCAGGACAGACCATGGATGATGGGACTTGCAGTAGCTTCACTCACTTTCTGAGGCCACCGTGACCCTCATCCAATGACCGATCAAGACCATGCTTGGCACACAGAGCCCCCATGACCCAGTTTACATTTTGGTGCAGTTTAGAGGAGGATGGACCATGGAGCTATAGTTCACCTGCACCCACTGAACCTAGCCAACATTGGATCTAGACCAATCTTGGAGCACAAACAAACAATGCTTTTCTCAAATCACCCGGGCAGCACCGGGTCCCCAAGCTAGCAACTAAATAAATAAACAATAATAATGGATGTAGGTGAGACTGGAAATGTCAGAGAGAGAGCAATGATGTGTAGTTTTTGAAATAATGGATGGCTGTGGAGTGTTCTGGGTTTGGGCATCCACTTCGGAGCAATGCTGACACTACATTTCCCTGCTTCTCTGTTTCGAACCAGGTAGTGCCAGTTCCACAGTGGAAAACTCCCCATCGGAGGAAGGGGCCCAGGAAGAGGCTCGTGGCCTCAACTTGGAAGGCAACCAGAGCGGGTCAGACTCCGTCTGCACCGAAGAGCTGGCTGCCATGTTTCAGGCCGGGATGGTCGATCTGCGGCTGAATTCCGAGAGCGAGGGAGAAGAGGATGCCGTTCCACAACATCCAAGAACTCAAGCTTTGGCCAAAGAATGGGGCCAGGCCGCCTGGAGTCCCTCTGCCAAAGAGTCTCCGTCCCGGCGTAGAACGGGGAGCCTGTCGTCTCTTGGAGACAAGATCTCCTCACTTAGCCAAATGGATGCCAACGAGGCCACCATGGAGGTCTTTGGGCACCACCCGCCATGCAAAAAGGGCCACCAGCCCTTGGATTTGGGAGAATGGGATAATTTGCCTGCAAACAATGGGGAAAAGGCCTCAAGGCAGGGAAGTCAAAGTTTTGAGGTCTTGTCGGAGTGGGTTCAGGCCCTGCATGAAAATCCAAGCAGGCCATTCCTTGTGGGGGATTTGGACCATTTGGAAATGGATGCTCCACCTATCAGGAAGCCCATGTCTGATGGTTACTTTTCTGCAAGGGCAGCGCAACTCTGTTCTCTTGAAATGGGGCATGCTAGTTGTCTAGCTGCCCACTCGAGGTTTCAGAATGGGCATTGGGCACCTTCGGGGGATGAGGGCCGAGGGGGGTTGCTTCTGCCTGGGGGATGTTCTCCTTCGGAAAATGACAGGACTGACAGGAGGCCAGTGTTGTCAAGGGAGAAATGGAACACGGGCGGAATGGACCTTGCTGGGGCATCACAGAAGTCTTTAGTCTTCACTGGCAGTGGGCACATGGGTGCTCTGTGCCCAGAAGGATGTAGGGAAGCTCTGGTCCCAACAAAGTGTGAGTTTCTGCACAAGAAGACCTCTGTGGGCCTTCTGGTGGCTTCAGCTGTGTCAGACCAACCCCTTCCTCTTTCTAGATGCCAGTGTGGAACTTAGGGGACGTGGGGACCAGCCTGAGCTGACCAAGGGACACAGGCAATGCCCTGAATGCCAGCTTCACCAAACCGGAGGGTCGGACTTGCAGTTGCAGCTGAAGACAGCCTGTGGGATGATGTCGCACAAAGAGGTAACAAATACTCTTCCTCTTAGTGCCTGACTTCACAGCCGGAAGCTCCAGAGGAAGGCTGCCAGGCTGACACTGGGTGTTCTGTGTATGTCAGGTCCCTTTGCTCCACCAAGCATCCCAATTGGCATCAGAGAGAGACCACAAGGTCTTGGAGGACCACGTTCAGCAGCTGGAGGCTCAAGTCTCCTCCTTGAAGCTCCAGCTGAGGAATTCCAAAGTTGAGCTGGCCACCCTGAAGGAAATGGCCGGCAAGGTCAAGCATATCCAGGAGGTGGGCAAGTTGAGCGGGAACAGGGGTGGGTGAATGGGTGGATGGCATTGAACAGCGTCCTGAGTAGTGAATCTGGGACCGCAGGCCATCGTGCTGGAAAGGGAGGAGGAGCTGTCACGACTGCGAGAGATTGTGGAGGCCTTGGGGGTCAAAAGCGAGGCCCGGAGTCGGGCCATGGCGAGGCTGGAAGAGGAGAAGGCACGCCAAGTGGAGGCCCTGCGGCAAGAGGCCCAGCGGGAGAAGGTAGCCTAGAGACAGTCCCACTGGGATTTAACTGCAAGGCCTTTGGGGGAACTACAACTCACAGAGTCACTGAGATGCAGCTGAAACCCTGTAAGCCAAATGTGGCCTGTCTCTTTGTGTAGGGGGAGGTCTGGCAGTTGTAGTCCCCCAAACCTCTTTCCTGATGATGTATGTGTGCTGAAATCCCCCCCCCCCTCCCAATCACTGACCCCTTATGGTTTTCGCGGTTGCCACTGTGATGACACGATGATGTTTCCATCTGCAGGAGAAAGACTTGCACCGGGTGCGGGAAGAGCTGCGGCGGGAGAAGCAAGAGGCGCTGCAGGAGGTAGGGCTCTCCCCCAATACAAAGCACTCTGTGCTTAGAAATAGCCAAATCCCATTGCTACCCAGTGTGGGATAGTAGAACGCATCAGTACAGTTCTTCAGGTGTTGAACTGCAAACCCCAACATCCCTTGCCAGCTAGGGTTGATGAGGGTTTCAGTCCATCTGCAGCTGTAATGACATATTCCTGGTCCAAACTCTCCCTGCTTCTGACTTTTTCCCCCACTGGCTTTTCAGTTGGCAGAGAAAATGGAGCAGGCCAGCGCCAGGGCCCTTTGGGAGCAAGCAGCCCGTTTCCGATTGGACGCTGAGGACCTCCGCAAGGCCATTGCAGTAAGTCGCCCTGAGAGGTGCTTATAGGCTCCTTGGCCTTTCCCACTGAACTAGAAATCCCAGGATTCTTTTGAACAATGCTACAGCATCCCATGTGGCATCCCAGAATTGTGGTCATCTGTTTCCCTCTGTTTGCCCAGGAACGAGACGCTCGACTTCTCCGCCAAGAGGATGCCCAGCGGCAGAAGGCAAAGGCTTCAAAGCAAGAGGCCGAGGAGATGGTAGGTCCCCCTCTTGGGTCCCCTGCTTCCCGTTGGGCCTCCATCCCAAACAATGGGCCAACAGGTGGGCAAAATGTCCTCTTTCCTCCCAAGGTGCAGAAGGCCCTCATTTGGGAGCGGGAGAGGTGGGAGGCCGATTCCAGGGCCACTCTCTGGGCTTTGCGGGAGCAGAATCAGAAAGCGCTGCTCTGTCTCCAGGAGGGCTTGGAGGAAGAGCGGAGGGCCAAGTGGGCTCTGCGGGAATCAGCGGGCAGACCCCGTGCCGTCAGCATCCCTGGCAGAGAAGGGGCAGACCCTCCCATGCCAAGGGCATTGTGGCCCCTTGAGGAGCACCTGAATTGGAAGGCACAGCTGGCCCTTGAGTTCAAGGAAGAGCTCAATGCTGAGATGGAGAAGTGAGTGGCTTGAAGGGCGGGGGGGGGGGGGGGCAGGGGACTCTCATTCCTCCTTCCAATGTCCCCGCTCAACAGCTGGGCTTCCTTTGCAGGCGCCGGTCCAGGGACAAACCGGCGGTTTGTCAGGTAGGCACATCTCGTAAGGAGAGGGAGATGCCACCATCTGAAATGCACCTGGACTCAGTGGTAAGGAGAACTGAGTAAGCTGACAGAGAGAAATACACAAAAAACAGGATTGATGACAATGTTCAAAGGGCTGGTGGAAACTATATAGAAGTACTATGGAAGGAGGTGCCAGCACTAGCACATGGGCCGCAAGTGGCCCTGAACCTCTTTGGTGACCAATGTGACCTAGAATAGAGAAATGGTCTCTTTCGAGGCTCTTTCTAGACATAGAATGGAGAAATGCTCCTCACAAGCATTATATAAGGGGCGGTAGGGAGAATCCTTGCAGAAATGATGACTGGGGTCCCTCCCTTTTGTCACAGAGTGCCTTCCACTCCCCATGTCTCAGTGCCATGTTGTCAAGCCAGTGCCCCTTTGCCTCCCCCGATCTGCTGGGGCGCTTGCGGAGCCACATCAGTGAGCGGTGGGCAAAGAACGCGGCTTGCTGCTGTGCCTGCCGGAAGACACTCGGCAGCTTCCAAGACGATCGAGGCAAGAGCTGTGCCAGCCAGGTAGGCACTTCTTCCCATTCTCAAATGGGCTGTAGTTCTGGCCTGATTTGGTATCCAGCATTGGCTGCAATGGGATGGGATTCGTCGTTGGTGAATGGATGCAACCATCACTGGGAGAACTACATCTCCTGAGGCCGAATTTGACTCAGAACATTGCTGGTTGGCATCCAGCTCCCCATGGCTGGCTATGGGGTTAAATGGGTTGCATGAAGCCAATGGAAGGTGAGCCCCAAAGGTTCAGAATCAAATGGCATGATATGATTAATAATACTACTAATTATAGCAATTAATATTGTTATACACTATAATTATTTATATAATTATATTATTATTATTATTATTATTATTATTATTATTAAATGTATTGTCGAAGGCTTTCATGCCAGAATCACTGGGGTGTTGTGTGTTTTCCGGGCTGTATGGCCATGTTCCAGAAGCATTCTCTTCTGACATTTCACCTGCATCTATGGCAGGCATCCTCAGAGGTTGTGAGGTCTCACAACCTCTGAGGATGCCTGCCGTAGATGCAGGCAAAATGTCAGGAGAGAATGCCTCAGGAACATGGCCATACAGCCCGGAAAACACACAACAACCCAATTATTATTCAATATTATTTATATAATTATATGTATTATTCATAATTTATAATTATATAAATAACAATAATGTATAATATAATAATAATTATTGATCATAATAATACATTTTATGCTTCACCCATCACTCCTTATGACTTGACATGGCACGATACAGGGTTTTGGTTGGTGTATCACAACTCCACCATCGCACTTATCAGAGCCACTGAGTTTGCTCTTTTGATAATTTAGAATCCTGTGCTTCTAAAAATCCCAGATATCTTGAAGATTGGTGATTGGCACCCAGCTCTGTTTCTTGCCTTTCAGGGACCCTCGGCTGCGGGCCCTTCCTCATAGGGATCCCATGGAGAAGGGGTGCCCCTGCTATGCATGCCAGCACTCCATGCCCGTGAGTTCTGAACCCAGAGGGAGTAGAGTGCTGCAATGAAGCCACTTTGGCCTTGACTTTGGACCTGTGGCACTTCTGGACCCATTGCTCATCCATGTTGTGTTTGTATCCTTGCTGCCGCTTTTCGCTCTTGCATTTCATGTTGTGTCTTTTTTTTTTAATGCTTTGGAAGCGGCATCTTTCGGAAATAAATGAAATCATAAAGGCTGGGCATCGTTTGTACTGCTTCCTCATTGCAAGCCATGGAAGTCGGTGCAGGTGAGCAGTTGCCAACTGATCGGAGTGGGACAGGCCCTTCTGCTCTGGAATCTGCGATTAAAAACTCCTCGATGAAGCCAGGAAGGAGTTAACACAAGAGGCCAGGGCTAAAAGACCTGTCAATCACTCAACTTGCCTGGGACAAAGGGAAAACCTGGAAGCAGGATCCTGGAAAGCAGGCCCATAGCCAGAAAAAAAAATCAGGAGGGGTTGAAACATCCCACCCCTCAGATGACTTTTGAGGCCAGTGTCTCCTTCTCTGGCATGAGATCTCAAGAACTTACTTACTTACTTAGGCGATCCCTTGTAGTCCGAGGATGATGGTCCTCCAAGTTCGGTGTCCTGGCAGTGGGTCCGTAGGTGACTGTGGAGCCCTATTCTTGGTCTGCATCTTCTCCCACAGTGAGGGCATCGGTTTCCAGGTGGAAGGTGGTCCCAGTCGGGGTTGGCTTGATGCGCCTTCCTCCTGGCACGTTTCTCTCTTTCGCCCTCCATTCGTGCCTCTTCAAATTTTGCAGCACTGCTGGTCACAGCTGACCTCCAACTGGAGCGCTCAAGGGCCAGGGCTTCCCAGTTCTCAGTGTCCATAGCAGAGATTTTAAGATTGGCTTTGAGCCCATCTTTAAATCTCTTTTCCTGTCCTCCAACATTCTGTTTTCCGTTCTTGAATTCGGAGTAGAGCAACTGATTTGGGAGACGATGATCAGGCATCCGGACAACGTGGCTGGTCTAGCGGAGTTGATGGCGGAGGACCATCGCTTCAATGCTGGTTGTCTTTGCTTCTTCCAGCACACTGACATTTGTCCGCTTGTCTTCCCAAGAGATTTGCAGGATTTTCCGGAGGCAGCGCTGATGGAATCATTCCAGGAGTTGCATGTGACGTCTGTAGACTGTACACGTCTTGCAAGCGTATAGCAGGGTTGGGAGGACAATAGCTTTATAAAAAAGCACCTTGGTATCCCTACGGATGTCCCGGTCCTCGAACACTCTCTGCTTCAGAAAAATGCTGCACTCACAGAACTCAGGTGGTGTTGAATTTCAGTGTCAATGTTGACTTTTGTGGAGAGGTGGCTGCCAAGGTAGTGGAAATGATCAACATTTTCTAATGTTACACCATTAAGCTGTATCTCTGGCATTTGAGAGGGATTTGCCGGTAACTGCTGGAAGAGCACTTTGGTTTACTCGATGTTCAATGTAAGGCCAAGCTTCTCGTATGCTTCTGCAAAGGTGTTTAGAGTGGCTTGTAGGTCTTCTTCTGAATGCGCACAGACGACGTTGTCATCAGCATACTGGAGTTCTATAACAGATGTTGTTATAGCCTTGGTTTTGGCTTTCAGTCTGCTGAGGTTAAACAGCTTGCCATCTGTCTGATAGATTATTTCCACTCCGGTGGGAAGCTTCCCATCGACAAGATGCAGTATCATAGTGATGAAGATGGAGAATAGAGTTGGGGCAATAACACATCCCTGTTTGACACCTGACAACGGGTCACTTTGGGAGCCATTGTTGTCCAAGACTGTTGCCTTCATGTCATCATGGAGGAGACGCAGGATGTTCACAAATTTGTTAGGGCACCCAATTTTTTGGAGGATGGTCCAGAGAGCGCTGCGATTCACTGTGTCGAATGCCTTTGCAAGGTCAATGAATGCCATGTATAGTGGTTGATTTTGTTCCCTGCATTTTTCTTGGAGCTTTCGTGCAGTGAAGATTATGTCCACTGTTCCTATGGAGGGGTGGAAGCCGTTCTGGGATTCTGGGATGGTGTCTTCTGAGAGGGGTAGAAGGCGGTTTGTAAGGATTCTTGCGAGGATTTTTGCAGTGGAGGTTAGAAAGGAGATACCTCGATAGTTTCCGCAGGCTGTTCTTTCCCCCTTTTTGAAGAGGGTGGTGATGGTGGCATCCTTGAAATTTGCTGGGATTTTCTCGGTCGCCCACACTTTTTCAATGAGCTGGTGGAGTTGTTGTGTCAGCTCAGGTCCTCCCTCTTTAAAGATTTCAGCAGGGATCCCGTCAGGCCAGCTGGCTTTGTAATTTTTTTATTGGCTGATGGCATTGCTGACTTCTTCCAAACTAGGCAGTGCTGCAAGCTCATCCCTGGTTTGTTGTTGCGAGATTTGTGAGAGAACCTCTTCGGACAAAGAACAATTACAGCACAGCAATTAACATATAACAGGTCAACAACAGTGCTGGTCTTGACCTATAAAGCCCTAAACGACTCCGGCCCAGTTTACCTGTCCGAACGGATTCTCCCCTATGAACCACCAAGGTTACTAAGATCTTCCGGAGGGGGCCTGCTCTCGTTCCCACCACCTTCGCAATTGCGTCTGGTGGGGACGAGGGACAGGGCCTTCTCGGTGGTGGCCCCTCGGCTTTGGAATTCCCTCCCACCAGAGATTAGATCTGCTCCTTCCCTCTTGACCTTTAGAAAGCTAATAAAAACCTGGTTTTAGAATATGACATTCGATGATTGAGTCAATAACCCTTGTCCACATGGAAGGATGGCGATGAATTGTGACTGTATTTGACGACTTGGCTTGTGTAATGTGATGATGTTTTTTATTGTAGTTTATATTTTAATGAGTAATGATTATGCACTGTGCTGTTTTTTATATTACTGTATATGAACACATGTTGTGAACCAGCCTGAGTCCCTCCTCGGAGGTGAGAAGACCGATATATAAAACTTCTAAATAAATAAATAAACAACAGTAAAAATACATTTAAATACAGTAAAAATAATGGCCCTTAAAATATTAACACCACCAAGTCTGAGTCTGCAAATCCAAATCATAGCCCAGAGTTTCAGTCGAAGGTCTCTTCATTGACAATTCCCACGAGTCATTACAGTTGCTGCTCAGCCAGCTGCCCGAATGCTTGGTCCCAGAGCCTAGACTGGAGTTTTTTTCCTGAAGGAGAGGGGAGATGGAGTTGCCCTGATTTCACTGGGGAGTGCATTCCACAGACGGGTGCCACCACTGAGAAGGCCCTGTCTCTCGTCTCTGACAGTCGCGCTTGTGAGGGTGGCGGGATCGAGAGAAGGGCCTCCCCTGACCATCGTAAACTCCAAGGTGGGTCATAGAAGTCAAGACATCATCTTGTCCTTGGTTGGCCCCTCTTCCTTTCTCCTTCCATTTTTCCCAGCATCACTCTCTTCTCCAAGCTTTCCTCTTTATGTGGCCAAAGTACTTCATCTTTGCCTCTAATATCCTTCCTTCCAGTGAGCAGTTGGGCTTTATTTCATGGAGTATGGAGTAGTTTGATCTTCTTGCAATCCAAGGCACTCTCAGAATTTTCCTCCAACACCACAGTTCAAAAGAATCTATCTTCCTTCGCTCAGCCTTCCTTATGGTCCAGCTCTTGCATCCATAGGTTGCTACGGGGAAAACAGTTGCTTTAACTATGCCAGTGTGATGTCCCTGCTCTTCATTATCGCATTTGGTCATTGCTCTCTTCTCAAGAAGGAAACATCTTCTGATTTCCTGGCTGCAGTCTGCATCTGCAGTAATCTTCGCACCTAGAAATACAAAGTCTGTTACTGCTTCCAAGTTTTCTTCCTCTATTTGCCATTTATCAATCAGTCTGGTTGCCATAATCTTTTTTTTTTTTTAAATGTCAGGAGCGACTTGAGAAACTGCAAGTCGTTTCTGGTGTGAGAGAATTGGCCATCTGCAAGGATTTTGCCCAGGGGACACCCAGATGTTTGATGTTTTACCATCTTTGTGGGAGGCTTCTCTCATGTCCCCGTGTGAGGAGCTGGAGCTGACTTAGGGAGCTCAACTCACTCTCCCCAGATTCAGGCAGTTTAACCCATTGGGTTATTTAGTTACAACCAGGCCCGTAGCCAGGATTTTGATTCAGGAGGGGGGGGGGCTGAGTTTGATTCGGGGGGGGGGGGGCTGAGTCTGGGTGAAAGAGGGTCTACCCTAGCAAACCTTCTGTATCATTACCCCAATACCCCCATACATATGGGATATATTGGGAATGGTGATCAGATCATGATATTAATAAACATAACAGTTTAAATAATGTACCAGTAAGGCCTTCTTGCGGACCACCATGAGAATTTCGGCTACATGCCTGGCTACAACCTAACTTTTACACTTTCTTCTTTCACCTTCTCAGCTCCTCCTCACTTTCAGCCATCAAAGTGGTATCATCTGCATATCTAAGGTTGTTAATGTTTCTACCAGCAATGCATTTCATTGTGTTAAGTGTCTCCTTATTGATATGTGATGTTTTTATACATGCGAAGCATTGAATTTTGCCATTTATTATGTTGTGAACTGCTTTGAGTTCCTCCAGGGGTGGATCAATAATATATAATAAATAAATAAATAAATAAATAAATAATGCATTCACTTGGTCATCAGACACAGTCATATAAAGTCCAAGGTCTAAAAATGACACAGCTTCTTTTCTTTGTTCCTGTTCCATGGCTTCTTTGGCAGGGCTTGGATTAGAGCAGTGTTTCTCAACCTGGGGGTCAGGAACCCTGGGGGTCAGGGGGTTTTTTTAGAGGGGTCATCAAAGACCATCAGAAAACATATTTCTGATTATCTTAGAAACAGCTTTGGCAGAGAAGGCTGAAGATCTCTCCGCCTGTCCTTCTCTTCCTTTTTGGAAACAGACTCCTCCCACCAAAAGCCCTCCTCCACTGTGATTGGCCAGCCTCTCAGCCAAGGGGAGGGCTGTTTCTGAGATTCCAAGGGGGGCGGGGAGAGCAGGTGGGCTCGGCGCATGGCAGTGTGGTGTGCATGTGTGGAGCGATGGAGAGCGTGCAAGGCTGGAGGGTGGCTCACGCCAGGGAGTCCCTTCAAAGCATGGGGGTTCTGTGTAGGAAGTTTGGCCCAATTCTATCGTTGGTGGGGTTCACAATGCTCTTTGATTGTAGGCATAATAGTACTTTGGATGTGGAATTGGACTGGAACAGCTATATGGTTGACAAATATTTTAATTGTTTTTGATTTATTGATTTATTAATTGTCTTTAAACTGTTGCTATATTGTTGTTTTTTCTTGTATGCTGCGGCATCGAATTACTGCCAAATGTAAGCCGTCCTGAATGCCCCCCCCCTCGGGGGATGGGAAGGACGGGGTAGAAATGCTTGAAATAAAAATTAATAAATATGTGTGAGGTCGAATCCAGAACTCCCTGTTTTCAAGCTAATCTGACGTGCAGCAGGGAGTTCCTCAGTTCTCTATTGCCCGCTTGGGCCAACTTCCATGAAATGTGGCCACAGCAGCAGCTACAGTCAAAAAACTTTCCTTTTGCTTCACTTTCTTCCCCTCTCCTAACATTGTAACAAATCCCCCAATAAAGTATCAATCAATTGTAACTTTTTCTCTTCCTAGTTTTACTTTGTGTCTTTTACTGCCTCCAAACTTTCCTCTGCATGAACCTTTCCTCTCCCAGACTGCAGATGGCTGCCGGCCCGCCCGGGATGCGATTTTCGCATCCCGGGGAAGCCAAAACTGCATTCCTCTGAACCGCAGATACGGAAACCCCTTGGGTCCCCGTATCCGCGGGCCAACTGATCACTTCAAAATCGGTGCCATTCTTCTCCTGGGCAAATTCTAAGACTAATGGCTATCTCGCTTTTGCTCCGCTAACCCCTCCGCTCCGGGAATAACCGCTCTTGCCTCCAAAAACTCAACAAGGAACCCAACTGACTCCCCGATACCACTATGTCGCTGCTGCCATTTCGTCGATGCCCAAAGAGCCTGTCAATCTGGGGGACCTGTTGCGGTCACCCCTTGGGATCCCCTACATGCCGATGGGCCGCCTTGGTCCTTGATGAGAGGGGATCTGTAGTTTTCTTCGCTTTCCAAGATGGGTCCCGATCTCCAGCGCTGGCAGTCATTTCCATAAGGACTCAATGGACTCTGGGGCACCTTTCCCAACTTGCCCCCGTGGATTTTACAACTTTTATCAACTTTTGCCAACTTTTAAGGACTTTTGAAAACTTTTTGGAACTTTCTCCCCTTTTCAAGCCCCACGGACTCCCCTTTTATGATTATAGGGTTTTATGATTTCATAACTTTAGACTCTCTATGAACTCTGGTGGGTGGGATGGGTCAATATGAATTTCTCTCTCCCTTTTCCCCCGTGTGTACCTTATGAACCCCCATATATGTGTCTGTGTATGAAATATGGAGAGCCATCTTTTCGTGACCCCAGCATGACAAACTCTTGGGAAATTCCTTCCTATTTCTTGAGATGAATTCCCCATTGACCTAAGGACTCCAACAAAGACTTATTGCATGACAATAATAATGGTGCCCCTCAGGTCTCGGAGCATGGCCGCCCAGGAGAGCACCCCATGGTGACTCAATCATTCATCAACAATGGGACATCCTGCCTTCAGGGAAGATCAGGGTGCTCCATCTGCCTCACTCATTATCTTTGCACCCTTGGCTGAAACCAATGCATAGATAGCATCAATTGATCTCATATCCAGGACTAGAGATTATCAAGGCTTGGTAGCTGTGCCAGCCACTTTTGTATATGTCACCCCCACAAGACAATACCAGGCCAGCTTGAGGAATCCCTGGATTATCGCCGGCCATCGGACAAGCCATTAAGTCACATTTAATCCATTCATTTTTCTCTCGGTTCTTTGTTTCCCGCTTGTGAGGCCTCCATGCTCCTCATTGGCTGAGGAGCCGAAGCAGCGCTGGCTCTCCTATTGGCCGAGGCGCACCTAAGCCAGCAGCGCTTCCCCTCCAGCTGATGACTCCAGCCAATCAGCTCAAAGCTGGCAAGGTGGCGGGGAGCAGGAAGTTTGAATCTGACAGCTCTGTATTTCCTATAAAATGTACTCCTTTTTGCCCTGCCAAACATGTCAACTTTGGCAAGGGATTGCGGTTTGACATCCGTACCAGCTGAGACGAAATAAAGACAACTCGGTGGCTTTTCTTCAACTTGGTGAGACCTTTTATTGGGAAAAATCAGGGAAAATCTTGGGTGCTTCTTTCTGTCTCGCCAGGGCTACGGACTCTCGTTGGTGAGTCGGATTGGTCTTTGCCTCTGGCAAAGACACCTAAATTCTTGCTCGTTATCAGGTGAACTAGAAATCCCAGCAACTACAACTCCCAAATGTCAAGGGCTATTTTCCCCAAACTCCACCAGAATTCACATTTTGGAATATTGAGTATCCATGCCAACTTTGGTCCAGATCCATCATGGTTTGAATCCATAGTGCTCTCTGGATGTAGGTGAACTACAACTCCCAAACTCAAGGTCAATTCCCACCAAACCCTTTCAGTATTTTCTGTTGATCATAGGAGTTCTGTGTGCCAAGTTTGGTTCAGTTCTATCGTTGGTGGAGTTCAGAATGCTCTTTGATTGTAGGTGAACTATAAATCCCAGCAACCACAACTCCCAAATAACAAAATCAATCCTCCCCTCAACCCCAGTAGTATTCTTTACTAATCTTCATCGTGACTTTGGTTATGGGCCCAGGTATTGGATATTCGTGACAAATTTGGTCTAGTGAATGAAAATCCAACTTGCATATTATTATTATTATTAAACTTTATTTATACCTTGCCACCATCTCCCCTCAGGGACTCAAGGCAGCTAACATGAGGCCAAGCCCAAAAATACAATAAACAAAATAAAATACATACAGCAGATAATAACTCAAATAAAATACAAACAATAAAAGAAAAATCACACAATGGGATAAAACACAGGGTGTGTGGTAAGATGAAAAGTTAAAACAAGGGTTGAACAAAATGGGCTGGGCCAAATGCAAGGATAAAAACAGGGGAAATTGTGTGAGATAGGGGAGATTGGGTGAGTAGCTTATCTGGTGAGAGATATGGATGGGACAAGTTATGGGGTTTAATTTCCCGCGAGGAGATGAGATAAAGAGATAAAGATAAAGCTTGGAGAAATGTCACCCTTAGAAGGACACATAGGACCCGGAAGCCTCCTCAGAATACTTCCGCTCAGCTGCAGTTACACAATAGATTCCAAATTCTCACACAACTATCACCTGACCAAGAAACACAACATATTGGGGAAGACCAGAATGGCTTAGATACTGATCAGTGGCTCATCCTTGATCAGTGTGCAGGGGATAGCCCTGACTGGGACAACACTTCACAACATTCACACTTGCACAATCGTGCAGGTGTACCATCCCCAACCATAGACCAGGTGCAACAGGAACACATACAGGAGAACCATAGGCTCTTGGACGAATCTCAATGGATTGTCCTTGACGAATGCACCGGGGATGTCGAGGAGGAGGACAACACTTTTCACCTACACAATTCACACCAACAGGATCACTTTTCTGGAGACCTACACACTACATTGCACAAAAGGGGCCCTGTCATTCCCGAAAGTAAACAGGTCTTGGTAGTAGGCGACTCCCTCCTTAGAGGAACGGAAGCTGTCATTTCCAGACCAGATGGGATGGCTCGAGAAATATGCTGCCTACCGGGGGCAAAAATACACCATATCACTCAGAGGCTCACCAGGCTCCTCAAGCCCTATCACCGTCCTCCCCTCATGTTGATTCATGTAGGAACCAATGATACTGCAAGGCATACGTTTCAAAAGATCACAAATGATTTTCGAGCTCTAGGAGCAAAGCTAAAAGAATGTAATGTACAGGTGGTCTTTTCATCCCTCCTCCCTGTTGTAAGACACGGACCCACAAGAGCCAGAAAAATAGTACAGGTCAATGACTGGCTTAGAAAATGGTGTCAGGAGGAACACTTTGGCTTCCTCGACCATGGCCTGCTTTTCCAGGAGGATGGCCTACTGGCAAGGGATGGGGTGCATCTCACACAAGTAGGAAAACACCTTTTTGCTCACAGACTTGCAAACCTCATTAGACGCACTTTAAACTAGGTCCGCCGGGGGAGGGGGACAACAGCCTTGCGAACACTACTTTACCCATAATGTCTGGGAATCGCCAGAAGGCTAAACGGAGGGCTGCACAAACACAACAAGGACCAAGTACCAAAAGCACAATAATCCCAATTAAACAGCTCAGGGGAAGATCTCAGGGGCACACATGTCTTTACACTAATGCACAGAGCATGGGAAATAAACATGACGAACTCCAACTTTTAGCACAACACCACAAATATGATATCATAGGGATCACTGAAACCTGGTGGGATGACTCCTATCGCTGGAATGTAGATATCGAGGGGTATAACCTCTTTCACAGAAACCGAACAAAGGGGAGAGGAGGCGGAGTAGCCTTATATGTCAAAAACTCTTATGCTGCAGAAGAGATTCAAGACAGCAATCTGGGAAACCAGCTTGAAATCATCTGGATAAGAATCAAGGGAACTGGGACCCAAAAAGATGTCGTTGTAGGCATCTACTACAGACCCCCAAGCCAGGAGGAAGAACTTGATGAAGTCTTCTGCCAACAGTTGACCAAACAGGCACAGAGAAGAGATGTAGTAGTCATGGGCGATTTCAACTATCCCGATATTTGCTGGAAAACAACCTCGGCCAAGAGTACAAGGTCCAACAAATTCCTCGCTTGCCTTGCAGACAATTTCATGGTCCAGAAGGTAGAAGAGGCAACAAGGGGATTGGCTACTCTTGATCTCATCCTAACAAATGCGGAGGACCTGATCGATGCGGTCGAAGTGGTAGGATCCTTAGGGGCAAGTGACCATGTGCTCCTGCAATTTGAGGTACAAAGGAAGGCTGAAACTAAGACAAGTCAAACCCGCATTTTGGACTTTAGGAGAGCTGATTTCCAAAAAATGAAGGAAACACTGAGCAGCATTCCGTGGACACAGATACTAAAAGACAAGGGAGTTACGGATGGATGGGAGTTTTTCAAGAGTGAAATACTCAAGGTGCAATTGCAAATAGTGCCAACAAAGAGAAAAAATAGGACAAGTGCAAAGAAGCCAGAATGGATGTCCAAATAACTTCTAGCTGTGCTAAGGCTCAAAAGATACATGCACAAGAAGTGGAAAAAGGGAGAAATCACCAAAGAAGAATCAAACAAATAGCCAACACCTGTAGGGAAAAGGTCCGCAAGGCTAAAGCAAAAAACGAGCTCAGACTTGCCAGGGACATTAAAAACAATAAAAAGGGCTTCTATTCTTATGTCAGTAGAAAAAGGAAAAACAAGGAGGCGATAGGACCTCTTCGAGGAGAAGATGGGGCAATGCTGCCAGGGGATAGGGAAAAGGCAGAACTACTTAATGCCTTCTTTGCCTCGGTCTTCTCACAAAAAGAGAGTCTTCAACCTCAGCAAGATGGAGTGGATGAGGGATTGGAGGACATCCAACCCCAAATTGGGAAAGAAGTCGTCCAGGAATACCTGGCCGCTCTTAATGAGTTCAAGTCCCCAGGGCCAGATCAACTACACACCAGAGTATTGAAGGAACTAGCGGAAGTCATTTCGGAACCATTGGCAACCATCTTTGAGAGTTCTTGGAGAACGGGAGAAGTTCCAGCAGATTGGAGGAGGGCCAATGTGGTCCCAATCTTCAAGAAGGGAAAAAAGGATGACCCAAACAACTACCGTCCGGTCAGCCTCACGTCGATACCGGGCAAGATTCTGGAAAAGATTGTTAAGGAAGTGGTCTGCAAACACTTAGAAACAAATGCGGTCATCGCTAATAGTCAACATGGATTTATCAAAAACAAGTCATGCCAGACTAATCTGATCTCTTTTTCGATAGAGTTACAAGCTGGGTAGATGCGGGGAATGCCGTGGATGTAGCGTACCTGGATTTCAGTAAGGCCTTCGACAAGTTCCCCCATGACCTTCTGGCAAGGAAACTAGTCCAATGTGGGCTAGGCAAAACTACGGTGAGGTGGATCTGTAATTGGTTAAATGGACGAACCCAGAGGGTGCTCACCAATGCTTCCTCTTCATCCTGGAAAGAAGTGACGAGGGAGTGCCGCAAGCAGGGTTCCCTCCTGGGCCTGGTCCTGTTCAACATCTTTATTAATGACTTAAGGGTTAGAAGGCAGGATCATCAAGTTTGCAGACGACACCAAATTGGGAGGGATAGCCAATACTCCAGAAGACAGGAGCAGGATTCAAAACGATCTTGACAGATTAGAGAGATGGCCAAAACTAACAAAATGAAGTTCAACAGTGACAAATGCAAGATACTCCACTTTGGCAGGAAAAACGAAATGTAAAGATACAGAATGGGGGACGCCTGGCTCGAGAGCAGTACGTGTGAAAAAGATCTTGGAGTCCTCGTGGACAACAAGTTAAACATGAGCCAACAATGTGATGTGGCGGCAAAAAAAGCCAATGGGATTTTGGCCTGCATCAATAGGAGCATAGTGTCTAGATCTAAGGAAGTAATGCTACCCCTCTATTCGGCTTTGGTTAGACCACATCTGGAATATTGTGTCCAATTCTGGGCACCACAATTCAAGAGAGATATTGACAAGCTGGAATGTGTCCAGAGGAGGGCGACTAAAATGATCAAGGGTCTGGAGAACAAGCCCTATGAGGAGTGGCTTAGGGAACTGGGCATGTTTAGCCTGAAGAAAAGAAGGCTGAGAGGAGATATGATAGCCATGTATAAATATGTGAGAGGAAGCCACAGGGAGGAGGGAGCAAGCTTGTTTTCTGCTTCCCTGGAGACTAGGACGCAGAACAATGGCTTCAAACTACAAGAAAGGAGATTCCATCTGAACATGAGGAAGAACTTCCTGACTGTGAGAGCCGTTCAGCAGTGGAACTCTCTGCCACGAGTGTAGTGGAGGCTCCTTCTTTGGAAGCTTTTAAACAGAGGCTGGATGGCCATCTGTCAGGGGTGATTTGAAATGCAATATTCCTGCTTCTTGGCAGGGGGTTGGACTGGATGGCCCATGAGGTCTCTTCCAACTCTTTGATTCTATGATTCTATGATTCTATGAAAGTGCATTGAGAGGACAAGTTTATGCTGAAATGGTCATGATATGGGGATTTGTTGCTTATTCACAATAGCAAGCTTTTCCTAAAGGCTGACAAGGTGGGTGCTTGCCTAATCTCCCCAGGTAGTGAGTTCCAAAGCTGGGGGGCCACCACTGAGAAGGCTCTCTCTCTCATCCCCAGAAGCCGCACTTGCGACGGGGGTGGGAGCGAGAGGAGGGCCCCCCTGGAAGATCAAAGTGGTCATGCAGGTTCGTAGAAGGAAATGCGGTTGCAAAGGTAGGGGGGTCCCAAACTGTTCAGGGCTTTGTAGGTGATAACCTGCATATCAGATATTGACATTACGATTCATAACAGTATTATTTATTTATTTATTTATTTATTTACAGTATTTATATACCGCTTTTCTCACCCCTAGGGGGACTCAAAACGGTTTACACATAGATAATGGCAAAAATGCAATGCCTTACAACTACAATAGTAAAACCAATCATATTAAAAACAGTACATCAACAAATATCAAAACAGTTATTAAAACCATAAAACAATCTCATCAGTTGAGTCGCCGTTCCAGTCCTTGTCCCACTAAAAGCTGCATACATCTATTGTCCGAAGGCCTGGTTCCAGAACAATGATTTTAATTTTTTTCTAAAGGTCAGGAGCGAGAGAGCAGATCTTACCTCCTTTGGGAGTGTGTTCCATAGGTGGGAGGTCACAGCTGAGAAGGCCCTGTTCCACGTCCCCGCCAGCCGCATTGACGGGAGCGAGAGCAGGGCCTCCCTGGATGATCTTAAATTGCGAGGTGGGATGCAGGGGCAGATGCGTTTGGACAAGTAAGCTGAGCCTGAACCGTATAGAGCTTTATAGGTCAAAACCAGCACTTTGAATTGGGCTTGGAGATGGACCGGCAGCCAGGAGCTTGCATAACATGGGGTTGGTATGCTCCCTGTATGTCTCCCCAGTTAGTAATCTGGCAAAATTACAGTTATGAAGTAGCAACAAAAATAATTTTATGGTTGAGAGTCACCACAACATGAGGTGACCCCCACGTCGTGGCATTCGGAAGCTTGAGAAACACTGGATTTAGAGGAACCACTCAGTGGGAGACGTCACAGTTTCCTCAGTTTTCACCCACAATCCAGGTGAAATCCCTTTTGCATGCCAGCTGTGGGTAGACCAACTTAGTCCCTTCCACTAAGTCAGCTATTGCTGCTGGAGACCCCGGTGGCGCAATGGGTTAAACCCTTGTGTGGGCAGGACTGAAGACCGACAGGTCGCAGGTTCGAATCTGGTGAGAGCGTGGTTGAGCTTCCTCTATCAGCTCCAGCTCCTCATGCACAGACACTAGAAAAGCTTCCTACAAGAATGGTAACACATCAACACATCCAGGTGTCCCCTGGGCAACGTCCTTGCAGACGGCCAATTCTCTCACACCAGAAGCGACTTGCAGTTTCTCAAAACTAACAAAATGAAGTTCAACGGACAAATGCAAGATACTCCACTTAGGCAGGAAAAACGAAATGCAAAGATACAGAATGGGGGACAATGCCTGGCTCGAGAGCAGTACGTGTGAAAAAGATCTTGGAGTCCTCATGGACAACAAGTTAAACATGAGCCAACAATGTGATGTGGCGGCAAAAAAAGCCAATGGGATTTTGGCCTGCATCAATAGGAGGCATAGTGTCTAGATCTAGGGAAGTAATGCTACCCCTCTATTCTGCTTTGGTTAGACCACATCTGGAATAGTGTCCAATTCTGGGCACCACAATTCAAGAGAGATATTGACAAGCTGGAATGTGTCCAGAGGAGGGTGATTAAAATGAAGGGTCTGGAGAACAAGCCCTATGAGGAGCGGCTTAAGGAGCTGGGCATGTTTAGCCTGAAGAAGAGAAGGAGATGATAGCCATGTATAAATATGTGAGAGGAAGCCACAGGGAGGAGGGAGCAAGCTTGTTTTCTGCTTCCCTGGAGACTAGGACGCAGAACAATGGCTTCAAACTACAAGAGAGGAGATTCCATCTGAACATGAGGAAGAACTTCCTGACTGTGAGAGCCGTTCAGCAGTGGAACTCTCTGCCCCGGAGTGTGGTGGAGGCTCCTTCTTTGGAAGCTTTTAAACAGAGGCTGGATGGCCATCTGTCAGGGGTGATTTAAATGCAATATTCCTGCTTCTTGGCAGGGGGTTGGACTGGATGGCCCATGAGGTCTCTTCCAACTCTTTGATTCTATGATTCTAATCTCCAATTTGACCAAAAAAAAAAAAAAAAAAAAGCTATTGCTGCTGTTGCAATGTAAATTGGTAGAAAGGTAGGCAATTATCATGTGAATAATCAACATTTGGTGGAGATTATGCTTGCAGTTCTGGAAGGACTCAAATTTTTGGTTCTTATAGACTTGGCTGGGGGATTTGGTGAATCAATTAAAATTCAGAAGTAAACCAGGCTTTTTTTTTTTTTTTGAACCTGAAAAAATTGGGAGGTTGGTTTGAACCCCTCAAGTGCCCCCTTGGCTACGGGCTTGCTGGAAAGAGAAACTCTCCTGGGGCTGCACTGCCCTGGCTCAGTGCTCAATATAATAGGCCCTCTTGGGGAAGAGAAGGCCCAGGGCCTTGCCAAATGACAACTCCCAGCATCCATAGCCATGTCAAACTGCATCCATTCTCCAGAGTAAATACAGGCCAGGAGGGGGCGATGGGTGGATCCCTCACTGTCAGGATTCAATTCCAGAGCCGAGAGGGTTAAGCTTTTCTGTTCCGCCTCCCTCTCCCCCTCCCCTTTCCCCCCCAGATTTAGGAGCCATTGCTTCTATGGGCTGGATCCGGATCAGGATCAATGGGAGGTAAGAAGGGGTTCCTTTGGGGGAAGGTTGCCATGTGCCCACCCAGGCAAGGTTCCTGTGCCTTTAAGGCAGCCACTTCCAGCTGTCAAGAGGCTTTAAAGGCACAGGTGCCTGGCACGTAATAAACAAACTGGGCAGGGCCTCTGCTTATCTATCTAGCTGTCTGTCTGTCTGTCTGTCTGTCTATCTATCTATCTATCTATCTATCTATCTATCTATCTATCTATCTATTTATCTATCTATCTATTCATCTATTCCAATACCTTCTCTCTTATCTTTCATGTAAGCTTACCTTACCTATCTTACCTTACCTATCTCCTTGTCTCTTATCAGCTGATCTTGTCTATTCTAATAACTTCTCTCTCTCTCATCTTTTATATCATCTATCAATCTATTCTCATCTATCGTCTTGTCTATCGATTTATCTATCTGACCTGTCATCTATCTCTCTAGCTATCTTATCTGTCAGATAGAGAAGGTGATCGACAGATAAGATAGACAGAAGACAGGTAAGATGATCGATAGAATAGAATACAATCTATTTTCTCTGCCTATCAATCCGTTTCCCTGCCTACTCCATTTATCTATCATATAATTATATATTACATGTAATATTACTAAAAATATTACAGTATAGTGGTATGGTACAATATAATAATGTATAATGCTAATATTGTGTTATGCTAATAATATAATATATTGTATATACATATAATATTAATAATAATATTAAAATGTAATACAATATACTACTACTACTAATAACTTATTTTTTTGTTGTGTCAGGAGCGACTTGAGAAACTGCAAGGCACTTCTGGTGTGAGAGAATTGGCTGTCTGCAAGGATGTTGCCCAGGGGACGCCCTGATGTTTTGATGTTTTACCACCCTTGTGGGAGGCTTCTCTCATGTCCCCACATGGGGAGCTGGAGCTGACAAAGGGAGCTCATCCGCCCTCTCCCCGGATTCGAACCTCCGACCTGTCGGTCTTCAGTCCTGCCAGCACAGAGGTTTAACCCTTCACCACCGGGGGCTCCTATAATAATATTTATTATATATTACATGCAATATTACTAATAATATTAGTATAGTGGTATGGTACAATATAGTAACATATAATGCTAATATTGTGCTATGCGAATAATATATAATATATTGTATATACATATAACTTGTAAGCCACTCTGAGTCCCCTTTGGGGTGAGAGGGCGGGGTATAACTGTAGTAAATTTATATATATATATATATGTGTGTGTGTGTATATATAAATTTACTACAGTGCGTGTGTGTGTGTGTGTGTGTGTGTGTGTATATATATATATATATATATATATATATATATATATATATATAATTCTCTCCCCCCACTTTCTCTATCTTTCTCAGTTGATGTATCTATCTTACTTGTCATCTGTCTATCCATCCATCTATATATCTCATCTATCCTATCTATTTATCTATCTATCTATCTATCTATCTATCTATCTATCTCTATCTATCCACCCACCATCATTTGTATCTCATCCATTCGGAAAGTCTTCAACTGTTGCTGGACTTCCACTCCCAGCATCCCCAGTCCATATCACCAGTGGTGAGGAATGATGGGAGTTGTTGCTCAGCAGGGCCTGGAAGGCCTGAGAAACCACCAGGCTTTCTTGGGAAGGGACCAGTGTGGTCCTTGTGCCGGGCCTTTCTAGTGCCCATGCCCAGTTTGCCAGGCCGCCATGGCAACGCCTGGGCTGCGGCTGATTTGCATTCTTTGCCCAGCACATTGTGGGCAGCATTTGCATACAATTTGCATGAAGGAGCCGGACAGGGAAGGCATGCACTGGCATATTGCGTCTGTGGGAGGATGAGGATGATTATGATTATGATTATTTAATTTCACTTGACAACTCTTTGCTCCTGCCCTTTCTTGTGATCGTGTGCCAACTTCCTAGGCTGTAACTATTCCAGCTGTTTGCAGGCCTGAATGGTTCCAAGGGGCCACTGTCTTGTGCGTTTGGGTCAATTAGGCTCCTTTGTGCCACAATTTTCTTTCTTATGTTCAAGGTGCTTTCCAAGGGGCCGAATGCCAACCTCCTCATGGGATCAGCACCCTGGAGAGGGCCTCTTATGCCATTCCAGGCCCACAATGGCTTCTCCATCCCGCTTGGCGAGGGGTGGGGGGTGGCTGGGCTGCCCAGACCTTTCCCAAGAAGCAGGACATGCTGGGAAGAAGAGGCAACATTTGCATACCGCATGGATGCCAGGCCCTGATTTGCATCAGCCACATGCAAATAGCCAGCTTTGGAAGCTGGTGTTTACCTCTTCCTTTTTCTCTCTCAGGTGACGGAGCTGCAGAGGGAGGTCTCTCCTTGGTGGCACCAGGGCTGCCTACGAAGCGGGCACAGTGCCGCCCCAAAAAGCCCACGGACTGAATGCCTTCTCAGGTTGGCACGGCTTCAAGGAGAACAACATGGCTGGGGCTGCTGGGTCTCTTCCTCAGGTAGGTGACACAGCTGGCAAAGATTTGCCATTCCCATGGTGCCCTCCATCCCAATGTGTTCCTGCTGCTTTAAAGTGTCCTGGCTAGTCTCCCACTTTCCTCCTTCGCCCTTGCCTTGTTTCAATGGATGCAAATGGAGCTCCCAAATGGCTGGCTTGTGTCTTCTGCCTATGCAACGAACCCCGTGCCCCATTTGCCCCTCTTACAGGAGCCGCTGACTTTTGAGGATGTGGCCATTGCCTTTGCACCCAAGGAGTGGGCACAGCTGGCGGGTTGGCAGAAGGCACTCTACCAAGAGGTGATGCGGGACAACTATGAGACCCTCCGCTCTTTAGGTAACTAATAGCCCTTGCTTGGCCTAGTTGCCCTCTTTCGACATGTGTTCTGGATTTCAGTCTGCTCAGCATCAGGTGGCAGAATGCATTGGACATGCTTGTCTTGCAGACTGCAACTCCCAACATGCTGAACAGGGGATTCAGGGGGCTGTAGTCTCCTGGGACTGTGGAATTGTGGGACATGCTTCTGTCTCCTGGGACTGTGGAATTGTGGGACATGCTTCTCTGCCTAGACCTCGCCAATCACAAGCCGGAGATCCTCCTGCGGATGGAACGGGGAGAGGAGCCCTGGAGCAGTGAAGGCCAGGATGCCAAGGGCAGTGAGGCCTCGAACCTGGACTGTCTGGGTAAGTCTACCTGGGTATTCATCTCAACCCAAAGATCATGGGGCTGGCATGCAGTCATCCCTTTGGGTGGGAAATATGGATCCGATACTTCAGGGCATAGGGTTGTGGGCCCCTCTGATGTCTTGATGCCACCCTCAGTACCTGGCAATTGTCCACTTGGGGCAACAGTCATTCTGGTCCTCTATAACTGGCCTGTTGTCTCTCCTTGCAGGAGTGGGCCAAGTCCAGATCAAGACGGAATCAAACCTGGAAGAAAACCCCATTGGCCTGCCATGCCATGCTGGGCACCTGAAGGCTTTGAAGGGCAGCCAGGAGGATGGCACCCTTTGCAAGTTGCCCCCTTGGCCTGAGCTCAACGCCGGTGGAGTGTCTGCCTTGGAGCAATGGCCAACCCAGCTCTGGTGGCCAAACTGTGCCATAGGCAGGCAAGTGGCCCCAATGGCATTCCAAGCCTTCTGGCCCACAGAGAGTGCCCCAGAGGAGATGCTGCTGATTTGCACCCATTGCCAGAAATGCTTCCCTGCCCGTCCCGCGGGTGCAGGGGGTGCTGCGCAGCTCTGTCTCGAGTGCGAAAGGGGCCTCACAAAGGCCCTGCCCTGTACCTGTGCCCACTGCTTGCCACCTCGGCCAAGACCCCCCAGGGAGGAGCGACCCTACAAGTGCACCAAGTGTGAGCGCAGCTTCCGCTTTGCTCATGAATACACCTGGCACCAGAAGGTCCATGCTGGGGAGAAGAGCTACAAGTGTGGGGCCTGTCAGAAGGTTTTTCGCCACAAGCAGGAGCTCAGCTGGCACCAGCGGGCACATGCTGCCGAGTGGCCCCATCAGTGCACCACCTGCCAGAAGCACTTCCGCTTCAAGCAGGAGCTGGCCTGGCACCTTAAGAGCCATGCGGCTGAGCGGCCCTACAAGTGCCCTGAGTGCGAGAAGAGCTTTCGCTTCAAGCAGGAGTTCATGTGGCACCAGCGGGCGCATGTGGGCGACCGGCCCTACAAGTGCCCCGAGTGCGAGAAGAGCTTCCGCTTCAAGCAGGAGTTTGCCTGGCACCAACGCAGCCACTCGGGTGAGAAGAGCTACAAGTGCCCTGGCTGTGACAAGAGTTTCCGCTACAAGCAGGAATTTGTGTGGCACCAGCGGATCCACACCGGGGAGCAGCCCTATCCATGCGCCTCCTGCAACGCCACTTTCACCTGCCGCCAGGAGTACATGCGCCACCAGCGTCTCCACGATGGTGAGAAGCCCTACCAGTGCCCTCACTGCGAGAAGACTTTCCGGCGCGGTTCCACCCTCATCCGCCACCGGCGCCTCCATGCGAGTGAGGAGCCCCTCAAGTGTGCCCACTGTGAGCGCACCTTTGGCCAGAGTGCCCACCTTGCCAAGCACCAGCGAATGCATATGCTGAAGGGCAACTCTGGCGAGGAGGCCATTGCGGCGGTGTGGGGTCCCTGTTTGCCAGCATCGGGGGCAGCCCTTCCCCCAGAGGGCATGAACATCCTGAGCTTGAAGACCGTCTCAGTGGGCACCCTGCTCTTACTCAACCTCCAGGACCCTAAAGTGGGCAAAGGGCCAACTGGCACCACCTGGCAAGCACCGGTGTGAATCTAAACTGGTAGCTGGAGAGTGATTGGCAGAGTGGCACAAACTTAGTGATGGAGCGAGTTGGTTTCTACCCTGGCAGGACCATGCTACCCTTTGGTGCAAGCAGGGACATGGCACTGACCCATGTTTTGATGCCAGGCAGTTGGAGAGAGCGGAACAGGATGGTTTCACTGGCCTTTGCCCAGGTTTGTGCCACAGCTTGGCACTGGTAGGATCATGACAAGTGCTTCATTGGCACATTTAAAACAGAACAAACCTTCAAGGCACCTCTTCCAGGGGATTGGACATGTGGGTGTCACACAATGGCACCTCATTTCTTCATGTCTCCTTTCCTGGCATCATAATCCAAGGGGCATTTCCTAGGCCACAACGGGCACCGATTCTTCTGGAACGTGGCGGGTATAAACCAGCCTTGTTCTTCATCCTGGATTCCTATACCAGCAGCGGGTCAGACTAGATGCCCCGTGGTACCCCTTCCAATACCATGTTGAATCCAGAAACCCTTTGATTTCCTGCATTTCTGTGACATCTCTCTGGGTTGTCATCTTCCTATATTCTCCTTGTGTTAGAACAAAGTGTCATGAAATATGCAATATTTTAAAATGTCAGCAGAGCAACAACACCAATAACAAAATATGGACTTTCTCAAGCTCATGCCTGTTTGGAGACTGAGAATCAGCACTTTGGAGAAGGCCTTGAACTATCCGTGGTGCTGAAGCCTATCCATTCAGTAACAACCAGCCTTTCTTGCACCTTTGGGCTAAAACCTGGACCAGATTGGCCAAGCTGCTGACATGGACTTTGGCAGAAGACAATGCTGTGATTTCCCTCTTCTAATGTAATTGTATCCGCGAGCGCATTGTGTGCCTGCCCAGGCAGAGACCTGTGTCTTCTAGTTTTATTATTTGCCTGTTAAAGTGCCTAAGGCAGTCCTGAGACCTGTTTTCATATTTTGCAAATATATATATATATATATATATATATATATATAATAAAAACACCTGCACATGCTCAGAGACCTCCTCCTCTAGGACTACGGAGGACACCGCTCCAACTCTAGCTCTCTGCACATGCTCACATACCTCTAAGAATATGGGAGACTCCGTTGTGGTTGTAGCATGGGGTGGCTCTCTGTACATCCTCAAATACTGCCTATGATTCTATGCACGCTTCTCACCAGCAGATGGTACCAGGGAGCTCCCTTCAGCTCTAAGAGCCCACTTTTCCTTTTAAAAAAAAATAACATTAGCCTTTCCACTCAAGAGAGGCTTCCATGGGGGCAATCAATCTGCTCCGGGTTTCAGTCTGAATCGACAAGGTGAATAGATTACATGATGTTCCTGCCACTCAAAGGTTTTTGCGGTCAAGCAGGAATTGGAAGCTAAGTCTCCTAGAGTCTATTATTATTATTATTATTATTATTATTATTATTATTATTATTATTATTATATTATGGCCTCAGCATTGGACATTCCTTTTGACTCATAAGGGAGAGCAAAAAAGCAACTGAACATAACAATAATACAATGATTATATTAATTATTATTATTATTATTATTATTATTATTGCACGAAGAACTGCAGCCTCAGCACCAAACCTTTGACCCATAAGGGAGAGCAAATAGCAACTGAAAATAATAATAATAATAATAATAATATATAAATTACTATGTTGTTATTATTATTGTTATTGTTGTTGTTATTAATATGGTATGAAGAACCACAGTCTCAGCATCAGACATTCCCTTTGACCCATAAGGGAGAGCAAAAGCAACTGCAAATAATAATAATAATAAGATGATAATGATATAAATTATTATTATTATTATTATTATTATTATTATTATTATGGTACAAAGAACCACAGTCTCAGCATCAGACATTTCCTTTGACCCATAAGAAGAAGAAGAAGAAGAAGAAGGTGATAATGATGATATAAATAATTATATTATGTTACATTATTATTATTATTATTATTATTATTATTATTATTATTATTATTATTATTATTATGTTCAGTTGGTTTTTACTCTCCCTTATGGATCAAAGGCAATGTCCAATGCTGAGACTGCAGTTCTTTGTGCAATAATAATATAATATTAAATATTATATGTTATATTATATATTATATATTATATTATTAATAATAATATAATAATAATTTATGTCATATTCTTATTATTTCACAAAGAACTGCAGTCTCAGCATCAGACATTCCCTTTGTTCCATAAGGGAGGCAAAAACCAACTGCACAGAATAATAATAATTATTGTTATTGTTATTGTTATTGTTATTATTATTATTGTTATTATTATTATTATTATTATTATTATTATTATTATGGCATGAAGAACCACAGCCTCGGCATTGGATATTCCCATTGACCCATAAGGGAGAGCAAAAGCAACTGCAAATAATAATAATATAAATTATATTATAACACCGGTGCTAGCATGGTGTTTTGAGATGGTTTAAAACAACTGATTTTAAAGTTGATATAACTGATTTTAGTGTTTGTGCATATTTATAGCTATTTTATATTCCAGCATGGAATGCTTGCCGTATATATGTTGTGCTCTACGCTTAGTCCCCTTCGGGGTGAAAAAGGCCAAATATAAATGTATCAGATAAATCAAAATAAATAATAATATGTTGTTATAATAATAATAATAATAATAATAATAATAATAATAATAATAATAATAATTATTATTATTATTATATGTTATTCTAATATTATGATTGTATTATTATATTATGTTATTTATTATAATTATTATATTATGTTATTCTAATATTATGATTGTATTATTATCATTATCATTATTAATGATTTTCTGTTGTTCTTTGCACATGCCCTCTGCTCTCCCTTCTGGGTCAAAGGGAATGTCTGCTTCCAGAGATTAGAGCGGCAGCATGAAGCCAATGCTGAGCCTACGGTTCTTCATGCCAAGGGAGGGTGAGGGGTGCACGAATGCTTGTTTTTCTCCCTGGCTGGGTGTTGGCCACCCAAAGGAAGCCTCCTAAGTGTTTCTCCAGGTCTATCCTGCCTTGACCCCCTTGGCAACACAATGCTAGGAAGCTGAGGGGGGAAGTGTGTGCTTTTCCCTTCTTCCTCCTCCTCCTCCTCCACCCTCCTTGGCTCAATTCATCCTGCGTTGTCGAATCTGCTCTCCCTATGACCTCTCTAGGCCAAGTCTGTGCCAATTTCCCCAATTGGGGAATGCAGGCCAAGGTGCCCTCAAGGTGCCCACACGGTGCCATGGAACCTGGGCCCAAGTTGGCATGGTGGAGCTATCACGCTGGGTAGGTATCCCCTTATTGGAATGTGGCCCCTTGGTGCCAACGTCTTGTTTTCAGTGCAGAAAATGGCATTGGTTTTGGTGTTTCAATCATCAAACAAGAACTGCAAAGATCTTCCAACTATCTTTCCATCCCTAGCTTCTCTTGTAGGAATGTATTATTATTGTAAACAACCACACTGTTTAAAATCTCCAGCATATCAATATTAAATGGTTGAACAGAAGCCCTCCAAAGCTTTAGGCGCTCTTACTGCTATTACAGGGAAAACCAACTACTACTGGTTTTACAGAGATTCCTAACCCATCTAAAATGCAGATGTGTGATTTTCACCTTAAGAACAGACAAGCATTTTGAGCTCTGAGGATAATAATAGTAATAGTAATAGTAATAGTAATAATAATAATAATAATAATAATAATAATAATAATAATAATAATAATATATTTTGAACCCACCTCCCTTGGGAAGGAATCCCACTGGAGCATTGCAGCACCTCAAAATACCTGGGAGTCGCTCTGGACCATGCTCTGACCATGCTCTGATAGTCAAGCACTGCTTGACTATCAAGCAAAAAGTGGATGCTAAAAGTAATATCATATGAAAGCTGACTGGCACAACCTGGGGATCACAACTAGACACAGTGAAGACATCTGGCCTTGCGCTTTACCACTCTGCTGCTGAGTACGCATGCCCATTGTGGAATACATCTCACCACATTAAAACAGTGGATGTGGCTCTTAATGATACATGCCACATTATCACAGGATGTCTACACCCTACGCTGCTGGAGAAATTACACTGTTTAGCTGGTATTGCACCACCTGACATCCTTCTGGAAGTAGCAACCATCAATGAAAGGACTGAGACAATGACATCTCCACCCCATCCTTTGTTCGGATATAAGCCAGCAAGCCTTAAATCAAGAAACAGTTTCCTAAAATCCAGAGATACTCGCAGGAACACCTCAGCAAGTGAGAGTCCAAAAGTGGCAGGCTAAAACCTGGAACCTCAATCAGCGGCTAATACCGGATGAGAAGCTCCTTCCTGGACACACAGAAGACCGGGCAACTTGGAAGGCGCTGAACAGTCTGTACTCTGGCACCACGAGATGCAGAGCCAACCTTAAGAAGTGGAGTCCACAACATGCACGTCTGGAGAAGAGTAAACCACAGCCCACGTATTACAGTGTTTCTCAACCTTCCTAATACCGCGACCCCTTAATACAGTTCCTCATGTTGTGGTGACCCCCAACAATAAAATTATTTTCATTTCTACTTCATAACTGTAAGTTTGCTACTGTTATGAATCGTAATGTTAATATCAGATAGGCAGGATGTATATTCATTCACTGGACTAAATTTGGCACAAATACCCCATACACCTAAATTTGAATACTGGTGGGGTTGGAGGGGGTATTGATTTTGCCATTTGGGAGTTGTAGTTGCTGGGATTTATAGTTCACTTGCAATCAAAGAGCATTCTGAACTCCACCAATGATGGAATTGAACCAAACTTGACACACAGAACTCCCATGTTGAAGAGAAAATACTGGAAGGGTTTGGTAGCATTGACCTTGGGTTTGGGAATTGTAGTTCACCTACATCCAGAGAGCACTGTGGATTCAAACAGTGATGGATCTGGACCAAACTTGGCACAAATATGCAATATGCCCAAATGTGAACACTGGTGGAGTTTGTGGAAAACATTTAGGAGTTGCTGGGATTTATAGATTTTCATCCCCACAACCCACTGGTGGTCCACGGCCCACAGGTTAAGAACCACTAGTCTAGAGGATGTTCTTGCCCTTCAAATCTGTTTTTAGAAAGAATGGGGTGTGTGGGAGGGATGGGGCACCACTGACTCTGCCTGAAGTAGTGTGCCAAAGTACACCTCTTTATCTAGTTCACTTACAACCAAAGAGCATTCTGAACTCCACTGACAGAATTGGCTGAAACTTCCCACACAGAACCCCCATAACCAACAGAAAATACTGTGTTTTCTGATGGTCTCTGCAACCCCTCTGACAACCCCTCGTGACCCCCCAGAGGTCCCGACCCCCAGGTTGAGAAATGCTGTCCTCTTACAATGCAGCCCGAGCCCTGCCACATGCACAGCAGAGACACTCCAAGTGGCCAGCGACTGGTCAAAAGACATTTAGTGTAATGCCAAGTTTTTTAAAGTTTGTGCTTTTTAAATACATTACAACTGTATCCTCAGTTCACTTATGACACGATAAATAAATAAAAATATATAGTGCAATCATAATATTACCTGCCTCTCCTATCCGTACCTTCCTTGCTCACCAAGCTGAATTCTTAGATAGCTAAATGCTACCCTTGGGACGGATGTCTCCATCAACAGGCGAGTCTCCATCTGTTTTTCGTAAAGGCCCCAAAGCTCCATGGCTGGAGGATGTGTTTATTTTGATGCCGGGGTTCCCAAGTGATCTGGCCTGCAATTGAGAGATCCTGCGAGATAAACAGGATCTCTCAGGCCTCACACCGATAAGAATGAGATTGGCCAGAGCCATGGGGCACATGGATGGGAAACCTAACTGAGCATAAGGCATTGAATGGAAGCATGCTGCGGTGGACATCTCGACCCCTGGGTTCGCCCTCCTGGATGCTGGGATATGCAACCGGCCTTTGGGCCTCCAGCAGAGGATGCTGTGCCCTGAGCATCATTCAGGAGGAAACAGGTTTTGCACCCCTGTCATAAAAAGGAATCTGGATGAACTCTTTTTGAAACCAGATCCAACTCCTCCAAGGGAAACAACAACAGGCAAGGATGGGAAAGGTGTCTGCCGGCATCCAAGTCTGCCCTGACATCTTCCCGTTTGTTGCCCTTTCCTGACCTATTTGTTATCTCTGCCTCTGAGAATAAAAAAAAAGGATCCTTTTGGGGGGAAAGGACAAGTCCCAACATCCTCCACCAAACCAGTGTTCCACAAACTTCAAGCCTCTATGCCAGTGTTTCTCAACCTTCCTAATGCCGTGTCCCCTTAATACAGTTCCTTATGTTGTGGTGACCTCCAACCACAAAAGTATTTTAATTGCTACTCAAAACTGTAATTTTGCTACTGTTATGAATTGTCATGTAAATATCTGATGTGCAGGATATATTTTCATTCACTGGACCAAATTTGGCACAAATACCCAATACGCTCAAATTTGAATACTGGTGGGGTTGGGGGATTGATTTTGTCATTTGGGAGTTGTAGTGGCTGGGATTTATAGTTCACCTACAATCAAAGAGCACTCTGAACTCCACCAATGATAGAATTGAACCAAACTTGACACACAGTACTCCCACAACCAACATAAAATACTGGAAGGGTTTGGTGCGCATTGACCTTGAGTTTGGGAGTTGTAGTTCCCCTACATCCCGAGAGCACTGTGGACTCAAAACAATACGCCCAAATATGAACACAGATGGAGCTTGGGGAAAATAGACCTTGACATTTGGGAGTTGTAGTTACTGGGATTTATAGTTCACCTACAATCAGAGCATTCTGAACCCCACCAACGATAGAATTGGGCCAAACTTCCCACACAGAACCCCCATGACCAACAGAAAATACTGTATTTTCTGATGGTCTTTGGCGACCCCTCTGACACTCCCTCGCAACCCCCCAGGGGTCTCGACCCCCAGGTTGAGAAACGCTGCTCTATGCCAATGTAAGTGAAAACCTGCTCCAGATTTTATTCCGAACTCTAAAGGATGTATCAGGTGCCAGACCGGATTGAGGAACATAGTTCAGTGCCTGTCAGCCTTTCAGGTTTGGGCTCTGACCTACGGAGGTGGGTAGGAGCAGAGTTTGGGCAGGAAAGGATTTGAGTGGAGGGATTCTGGGAGCTGAAACCTTCCCCAAAGCACCTTTCCCACGGCCAGGGTTTGAGGCCAGCTATTTGGAGAGGCTGCTCATCTTCCTGTAGGATCCTTCTTAACAAAGGAAGCTGGGTGCGCCAAGGCCACAAGAAGACCCAGAAGCGGAGACTGTTTTTTCCCCCCGACAGTTGGGAGTCAGGCCAAGAAGAAATGTTATTCATAACAGGGCAAGGCTGGGCCACAGAATGGTCTGGACCTAGGCTCAACTGAAAGAGAAGTGGGGGCAAATTTGGTTTGTTGCAGGCGCCCAAAATTTATCCCGAAAGGCAATGGAGGAATGCCAGGCCAGGCCCCCAAGCTCGCCCTCCTTCCTCTGATCCAGGTGCGAAGCCAAAGGACAGTCAGGTGTGAGCCCCAAATGACAGGTTTCCGGGAGGAATGCCCACAGGGCAAGTCACACCTGGTTCCCTGGTTCCCGGCCGAGATTGCAATCGTCCTGAGGAGGGGGCACAGCTATTGAGGGATTAAGGCTGGCCTCCGGAGGCCATTGTCCTGTGCAGAGGGAGAGGCGAGCTTGGGCATGCCAGGGATTCCAACCAGGCATGGCTGCATTTGCCTTAGGCCAAGCCACCTTTCGGCTGCGTTGGACTACAACTGCCATCCTCCCCAGCCATCCTGGCCAACATGGCCTGAAATGCCATCATCACCCTTTTATGCCTGAAGTTACCACTTCACTGATAGGGTTTCCTTGGGCAAGGAATCCCTGGCAATTGCTTGTGCCATTTCCTTCTTATAAAATATCTTGGGGTTTTCAAGGCCTCCGAATAGCATCTGTCGTACTGGGTCTGTGCTCACCTTGCAATGCCAAGAATGAGTGCACCTTTGCTCCAGGCCAGGTCAAAGGATTTTCCACCCATGATGCCTGGTCGGTTTTGGGGAACCGCTTCGGCCTGAATGAGCAAAGAGGTTCCAAGGCCCATGCCATGCGTTGCCCTGATGAATGGCGCATCCATCCTGGAAAATTCCCAGCACTGGCAGAACAGGGTCCTCCCTTGTTTCCTCTCCCTCCTCTGTGAATCCTCCTTCTGTCTTTAGGGGGGCAGTGCCCACAATGGGAAGCGGGCAAGGCAGCCACTGCAGAGGCAAAGCCCCCGAGAAAGGCAGTTCTTAGCAACTCTCTGCTTAGGGATGCTGGGCATTGTCATCCATGAGGGGAACACTTCCAAGCTCTGCAGCCAGAAGACATTTTGGAGAGGGGAGGGGTTGGGGGCAAAGGTGGGAAAATTCACCCCTTTTGCCACAAATTCGCCCCATTTGCCAAATCCTGTCTGAGTTTTATTGACTGAAGGGTGCAAATGTCATGGTGGACTTTTGGGTTTGAAGATGGAAGGAACCCAGGCTGGAAAAAAAAAAGATAAATTGCCCTCAGGTGAAGAAAGGAGGGAGGCACAAGGATGGAGGAAGATGTTCAGAAGGTATCCTTTGTATTCTTCCTTCTAGAAGAAGAGGAGGGAGATTTGGGAAGGGGTTGAAGCTGGCATCCCTGCTGGTGGGTTCCAAAGGGTGCTTGCCTTGGAAAGAAACCAGGGGCGCTTCTCCCTTCCCCTGCCCTGCCCTGCCCTCCCTTTCCTTCCCAGCAAAGTGGGAGGGAAGGAGGCGGTGTTTCTTGGACGGCAGCCCTTTAAGAGCTCTGTCCCCAGACCCGGGCGCTTCCTTGGAGCAGGAGGAGGTGGGATGCCATTCCTTGCTTGCCAGACTGCCTGTCTGCTCTTTTGCCCTTGGAGGTGGGCTCCCATCGGCTGCCAGCTTGATGTCCGTCGGAAGTACACTCCAACTGCTTGCCCACCAGAGGTTTGCTGCTTGCCCACCAGAGGTTTGCTCGCTGCCAGAGGTTTGCTGTGATCGCCCACCAGTTTGCTCGCCAACTGCCGTCTCCCACCTGCCCACCATCAGTTAGCTTCGGCTGCCTGCCTGCCAGCTTACCAAATATCAGAAGTCGGCTGCCATCCTCCATCCACTGCCAACTTCCTTGCTGTGACTGTGATTGCCTGCCTATCTATCAGAGCTTGGTTGTGATCACCCTGTTGCCCGTCAAAGGTTTGCTACAATTGCCCGCCTGCCAGCTTGTGTGCCATTAGAGCTTGGCTGTGATTGCCCACCTGCTTGCCAGGCACCTGACATTTGTTATAGCTTACCAACCAGCTTGAGGCCCATTGGAGTTGAGGACCGGCATCGGCATCCCTGCCATGGAGCACCCCTCGGAGCTGGGGGAGCTGTACTACTACTATGAGGAGGAGGAGGCCTCGGGGGGCAACTGGAGCAGCCTGCCAGGCCACCCGGAGCCCTGCGCCTGGGAGGTGGAGGAAGCTGAGACGGACTGGGAGGTCTCCTTCGCCCTCCTGCCGGCCCTCTACCTGCTGGTCTTTGTGCTGGGCCTCACAGGTAATGGCTTGGTGCTCCTGACCGTCTGGCGGGGCCCAGCGGGCAAGCGCCGTTCAGCTGACACCTATCTTGGCCACCTGGCGTTGGCTGACTTGGCCTTTGTGGTGACCCTGCCCCTCTGGGCAGCCTACACGGCCCTGCGCTTCCACTGGCCCTTCGGCACAGCCCTTTGCAAACTCAGCAGCTACCTGGTCCTGCTCAACATGTTTGCCTCAGCCTTCTGCCTGGGCTGCCTCAGCTTTGAGCGCTACCTGGCCATCGTCCATGCGTTGCCCCGTTCGGCTGGGCGTGGCGGGGTGGGCACTGGCTCCTCATCCTCAAGGCCCCGCCTAGGCACCCTCCTCTCACTGGGTGGTGTGTGGCTGATGGCGGGCCTCCTGGCCTTGCCGGCTTTGCTCCTTCGCGACACACGCCTCAGCCGACGGCGCTACGATGACGGGCACTCCTTTGATGGCAATGCCTCAGTGGGCACGGTGGTGGTGGTGGAGTGCGACATGGACTTCAGCGCCTTGGCATCCAGCCCCGAGGAAGAGGGCTACTGGCTGGCAGGCCTCAGCTTGGCCACCACAGCTCTGGGCTTTGCAGCCCCGCTGCTGCTCATGACTCTCTGCTACTGTGGTATTGGGGCTGCCGTCCGGCGCCACTTCCGCCCACGGGCTCCCCGACAACGAGATGAGGGGCGCCAGCGTCGTCGCTTGCTGCGCATCCTGGTGGCCCTGGTGGCGGTCTTTGCTGGCTGCTGGCTGCCCTTCCACCTGCTCAAGAGCCTCTATGTCTTGGCCTGGGTGGGCATCCTGGAGCTGCCTTGCCCTGGGCGGGCACTCATCTTACGCCTCCACCCCTATGCCACCTGCCTGGCCTACCTCAATAGCTGCCTCAACCCCTTCCTCTACGCCTTCTTCGACGGACGCTTCCGCGCCCAGTGCCGGCGTCTGCTCGGTCTCCGCCAGGCCCGGCGTCGAGGTGGGAGTGGCAGCGGTGCCGGCCAGGCTGCGGGCTCCATCTCCTCCACCCTCAGCGGGCAGACCCAGAAGTCCGAGGCCCCCTCCCTGGGCACCAAGGTCTGAGGGTGCTCCTTGGACAGCAGGCCCAAGCCAAGCCCCGCTGAGGCCTGCCTTGCCTGTTGCCCTGACCTGGGCATTTTTGGGGCATTCCTTTCCCATTCCTCTTTAGCCAGGTACCTGCATTCCTTGGCACTCCATTTTACCTTTCTTAGTAATGGCATCTTCATCATCTACATCTTCCAATGGACCCATGGCAGCCGATGCAGACATGGCAGCGGACATTTACAATATGTCAACATGTAAGGGGATTCTTATGAAGTATAGTGCCAGGGCGTTTGTCTGGAGCACGTAAGGACATTTCTAATATACGTCAGAAAGGTGAGCAACAATATTTTAGCCTGCCTGGTGGACGTGGGAAAAGCCGTTCCCTGTCGAAACGTTGGCATTTTCCTGGCATGCTCTCTCTGCTCTTCTTGGACCCCTCTTTTGACCCTTGTTTGGGCACCTTCATCCCTTTTGGGCAGGCCCCATTGGCGGGTGACCCCTTGGCCATCCATGAACAGACTGGTTCCTCAGGACAAAAAGAAAGAAAGAAAGACAATTCTTCCACTAAGAACTTAACTTTAGTGTTTTTATTTCCTGATTTTGGGCAGATGGGGCAGCCCAAAATTGGTTTGGGTTTCAAAAGTCAATGAGGGTTTCTCTCGAAGGAAGGGAGAGCTGGAACGGATGGGATGCTGCCCTCGGTTTCTCTGCCGCTTCCTTCCGCCTGTGCCCATCTCTCAAGGTACCCTTGCCCCTTTGGTGGCATCAGTCCATCTCTGTGTGGTTTACCCACTGAGACTGGCAGAAGGGCCAAGTGCAGGGGACTTTGGCTCTTGTGAGATTGCTGGACTCCAGGGTCAAGCAGCCAGATACCTGGCAGATGATTTGCTTGGTGCCATCTCTTTTCTTAGGCAGCAGCACCATCTACTGGCACAGCAGTTGCAATGCACCGAAGGGGTGCCAGACTTTGCGCCTGGGAAGAAAACACCCTCCCCCCACCCCAAACACACTTCTGCTTTTGGAAGCTAAGCAGGCCTGGGGTTGGTTTACCCCTCGATGGGAGGTCTCCAGGTAAGACTGAAACCTGCCAGAAACCTTGACAGAGCGCCCTGGGTGCCAGTCCAAGTTGGCAATACTGAGTTAAATGGATCTGACTGAGCGTTCCATAGCCCTCTTGTTGTCTGTGGACCGTAGCTCTTACTGCAGCCTGGCAGCATTGATGCTTGTGACTGTGGAAGGTGTAGGGGGTGAGTTGGGGAAGAGAAGAGGGCACCTCCCTTTCTTAGCCAGGTTTAGGCCTGGACCCTTTGTAGTTATTGTAGTCGGGTCTCTGAGCATGCAAGGAGTGTATTTCCCCATACAAACTCAACCTTCTTCCTCTCACCTGCACCAAAAAACAAAGGAAAAGAGATTCTGGCAGGACAAAAATGTGGAGGTGCTTTTGAACCCAAAGCTTGAGGTTGATCCCTCTCTTGTTTCTCAAAGTGCAAAATGAATGATTCTCAATGAGGAAAAGCAAATGGGGAGGGGAGGGGAGGGGAGGGGAGGGAGGGGGGACGGACAAGGACACGTATTTCCAGTACCTGTCTTTGACTTAACAGCCAATAAAAATATTTCCAATAACCTCGTGCAATCTTTGTTTTTCTCTTTGTATTCTGTGTGTCTCCCAGTTATTGCAGTGGTCACTTTGCACCACGGAAAGGAAGGGATGGGATTGTTCATTTGGTCAGTTTCGTCCCACTAATGCCCCTGTAGCTTTTGAATATCCTTAAAACAAACGCTACATAAATACAAACCAATGCTTGCAAATGCATAGGGGAAAAGTGAAGGATTAGGAGCCAATAGCTTAACAAAAGACTTGCTGTTGGTGGTAGTTTAGTGTAATTGGAGTGAAAGTTTGCCATGGTCTTCCTTTGAGAGAGTGGCACTCTGTGAATTTATTTTGCAATGCTGTTGTGCAATATTTATCTATGGTCCCACAGAATCCAAGGAAGGGGAACACTGACGTCGATGTAAATGGGCACCACAATTGAAGAGAGATATTGACAAGCTGGAATGTGTCCTGAGGAGGGCGACTAAAATGATCAAGGGTCTGGAGAACAAGCCCTATGAGGAGCAGCTTAAGAGCTGGGCATGTTTAGCCTGAAGAAGAGAAGGCTGAGAGGAGACATGATAGCCATGTATAAATATGTGAGAGGAAGTCACAGGGAGGAGGGAGCAAGCTTGTTTTCTGCTGCCCTGGAGACTAGGATGCGAAACAATGGCTTCAAAGTACAAGAAAAGAGATTCCACCTGAACATTAGGAAGAACTTCCTGACTGTGAGAGCTGTTCAGCAGTGGAACTCTCTGCCCCAAAGTGTGGCGGAGTCTCCTTCTTTGGAAGCTTTTAAGCAGAGGCTGGATGGCCATCTGTTGGGGGTGCTTTGAATGCAATTTTCCTGCTTCTTGGTAGGTTGTTGGACTGGATGGCCCATGAGGTTTCTTCCAACTCTATGATTCTATGTAAATGCCGCTGATTCAGTGGATTAACTCTAGTGGGCTCAGATATAGGAATCATCGCATCCTAGAGCTGGAGAGGACCCCAAAGGCCATCTGGCCTAAGCCCATTCTGCCAGGCAGGAAGACACAATAATCACTCTCCTGAAAAATGCCCATAATCCAGCCTGTAAAGACCTCCAAAGGAGACTCCATGGCTTTCCAAGGCAGTCCACAATCCACTAGAGTTGGAAGGGAACCCCAATGGTTATGTAGCCTGACCCATCAAGCAAGAATACACAACTAGACTTCCCAAAAGACATCCCTCCAACCTATTCTACAGTATGACCTTTAAAGAAGGGTAATTCCAAAAATCTCAAACTGCTCTTAAGAGTGAAGCACCTCTTCCTTAAATTGAGGTGGAATCGAAGACAGAAAGGGAGGCGTGATTTAGTTCTGATGGAAACTGGGGTTTAAATGTTCCCAAATGTGGAGGAGAATGAAGGCGGGCAGCTGGCATGGGCACAGAAGGATGGGCACAAGGCAAAACAGAAGGGGGTTGTTCCTTGCTTTGCCTGGGAACCGTGCCCCGTCGGACACCTGCGGGCGTCCATTTTGCCTGCGTGGCATCGCTTCCCAAGGGAGCCGCCAGAATCAAGAGCCGGCCAACAAGGCCCCTGTGTCCCAACGCAGCCGGGAAACTTGGCAAGCCTCCCCTGAGTTTGGCCCTGGCCAGGCAAAGGCAAGGGGATGCCTTCCTGGCATGGGGGAGAGTGCTGCAGCTGAGAAAGCCCCCTCTCCTTAGACAGCTGCAGAGACCCAAAGGACAAGACTGGCACAGATGCCAGGCGGGGGTTCAAGGGGGTTGCTGTGGCAACACGGGGCTGGGGCACCCCTCGAAACTCAGGTTGAATCATGAATGGCAGCGCTTGCCCGCCTTTGACCAGTGTAGGGCTTTTGTGGCCAGCTGCACCTCCTTGGCAGCACACAAAAGGGGCACAGTGATGAAGCGGGGCAAGGGGGGGCGCCTCAGTGGCAATGCCCAGCTGGCAGCAGGGGGAAGATTGGCAGGAGAGAGTCAATCCATCAGTGTGAGGTGTCCTTTCACCCATGAGGCCTTCCTCTAGGTCTGTGCCGCTGATGAAGGGCAACCTCATTCCATGTTAGAAGGGTTTCTCGGGCAAGTGATATTCCCAGATCCAAGTCCCAACCAGGCCTTATCCATGCTTAGCAAAGGAAAGACAGCTTGGCACTAGCAATGCCTCAGGTGCCAGTCAGGCATGGGAAACTCTCATGCCAAAGGGTTCCCTTGTTTCTAGGTGCTAGGAGTAACTTTTTGAGTTTTATCCCACCTTTCCCCCAATATAGGGACTTAAGGCAGCTTACAATAAATATAACACAATATGATTTTGTATAAATATAAAAATTAAAATGCTTTAGTGGGCAGATACTTGTGTGGTGCCCCCGGTGGCGCAGTGGGTTAAACCGCTGAGCTGCTGAACTTGCTGACCAAAGGTTGCCAGTTAAAATCCAGGGAACAGGGTGAGCTCGCACTGTTAGCCCCAGCTTCTGCCAACCTAGTAGTTCGAAAACATGCAAATGTGAGTAGATCAATAAGTACCACTCCGGCGGGAAGATAACAGTACTCCATGCAGTCATGCTGGCCACATGATCTTGGAGGTGTCTATGGACAATGCTGGCTCTTCAGCTTAGAAATGGAGATGAGCACCAACCCCCCAGAGTCGGACACGATTGGACTTAATGTCCGGGGAAAACCTTTTACAACTTGTGAGAGGGATCCATGTTGTTGTTGCCCACAGAGGTGTCGTCCCGACGACACTTCCCCAACGCCAACTGAGGTCAACTTCTCAAACAAAATATAGGCCTGCAAATTGGTGGACTTTCCCCTCTGTGACACGTCTGTGTATGTGCTGCTGCTACTGTGGCAGGAAAGGCCTATAGAAAGAAACAAGACCCCACTTCCCTTCTCTGGGAGGGTCCCTTGAGGAACGGCCAAGTGTTGTGGCTATCCAAACCCACATTGGGGAAGAGCTTGTTTTTTCCCTCGCATCCCTTGGAGCAGCTGCGAGGTCAAGCCTGGTCTGCAGACCTTGCCTCGCCTCCTCCTCCTCCTCTTTTCCTGTTTTTTGCCTCGGAGCTGATGTTGACCATTTTTGAAAAGGCAGAAGCCGAGACCACCTGCTTGAATTTAAAATCCCCCTTGAATCCTGGTGAGCTCCAATGCTAACTTAAAGGCTTCAGAGCTAGCTGTGGGCAACCGGCAGCCAAAGGCCTCCTTGTCTAAAAATTAACCCCCCCCCCCCCAAAAAAAAAACTCTTTTGAGAGATCGTTTCAAGTGAGCTCTTTCAAAGCGCCCACTCAACAATCCCAGTAAAAGTGGCCTGACATGACAGTGGATCGCTCATTTTATTAATGCAACCGTTAATCCGCAAATCCTTTGTTGAACCGGTTCTTACAAGAGTTTGTTGACGATCAAGTGACGTTGGAAGCTTATCTTTTTACTCGTGCTGCCCTTCAGAGACATAGCTCCAGAGGTTGGGGACGGCAACAGCCGCTATCCTTCACTACTCTTTGGATCAGACTGCGAGTGCCAACAGCATGCCCACACACCCCTTGCCTTTGGCCCCTTTGTGAGCAAGACATGGGCCAATATGGCACCCAATGTGGAAAGTGGCTTGCCGATTCCAAGTTATTCCCAACTCTGCCACCTTTCAAGACCAGCGCCAAATTCATGCTTTGAGATGTAAAGTAGCAATTGGGTAAAAGGGACTTGGCGGCTTCCAGTCTTGGACCCGATGAACCCCAAGGCTCTTTCCCAAACCCTCTTCAAATGGAGAACCTGTGAGTTTGAAGTCAATCGCTCATTAGCTTAGCCAAGGGCTAAAAGTCTCAGATTCTACCTCTCGCTATACTATCCTCTGCTGTCCTATCCTCTTCATGTTACTGTTCACACCATCTCTCAGATTGCTCTAAGGCCGTGGCACGGGGCCTACCTTTGGCCAAAGCGAATCTCTCCTCTCCCTCTGCACCTCTCAGCCTCACCAAGGCAACCGAGTGGAAGACCAAGCACGGATTGCGTCGCGTAGGGTTTTTTGTGGTCAGTTTTTTTGCTCTTTTTTTTTTTTTTTTTACAAAATATTTATAAACGTTTTCCTCAACGGGACGCTCGCTTGTTCCATTTTCCATTAGGTAAAAAAAAGCAATACGAAGAAGGTGGGACAACGATGGACGCTAAAACGGGACACAGTCTCTAACATTCACGCACCAGGCCCAGGCTGTTTCCTTGAGGCTTCTGGAGGAACCGGGCTTCGGCCTGAGGCTGCACTCGCCCCGGGATCAAGGCTGCTCAGTCACCTCGAGTGATCAGGTCCTCGATGTACGCATCCAGTTCGTCGTCCGTATTGAAATCAATGTCCTGAAAGACCAAAGAGAGATCATTTGGGATGTGATTGTGCATCTTTTCCAGTAGAGCTCAAAGGGCATAGAGGCCGTTTGAGGACAGCAACTGGACCTCAACTTACCTCTTGAACTTTTTGGAGGAGTGCAACAATGTTCGTCCTCAGCCTCTGCAGCTTTTCTTTCGTTTCTGCCACAGTCTGCTCCTGAATATGCAGCTTTTCCTCGCAGGCCTTGGCCTGGGCATTTGCACGGGTCTGATAGGAGTTGCACAGGTTCTGAAGGCCCACCTCGTACTGCTTGAAATACTCCTTCTGTGGGGAGGGCAAGGCCAGGGCCGTGAGGGAAAAGCAACACTAAGTCCTGCAAAATTTTCTCTTCTGTAATAGAAGGCAAGCTCCCAATCTTCTCTTCTGGCATCACTCTAAACCACGTATGGGAAAGCTCAGGCCCGGGGGCTGAATGCAGCCCCTCAGGCTCTTTTCTCTGGCCCTCCTCTCTCTCACCATCCTATCCTTCTTTCTTTCTTTCTTTCCTTCCTCCTTCCCTTCCACCCTTTCGTCTTTCCTCTCTTTCCTTTCTCCTTTATCTTTCCRTCTCTTTCCTCCCTRCCTCCATTCCCTTCCACCCTGCTGTCCTTCCTTCCTTGCCTCTTTCCTCCCCTCCTCCCCTCTACCCCCCTTTCTCCTCCCTCCCTCTATTTCCTTCCATCTTTCTCTTCCTCCCCTTCATTCTGTTTTCCCTTTCTCCTTTCCTCCTGGGGATGTTTAGCTGGGAGAAGGTAGGAGTGGGAGCACGAGAACCATGTTTTAAGATTTCAAAGGCTGTCCAATTGAGGAGGAAGAGGAGGGGTAAAAAACTGACTTCCTGCTGCTCTAGAGACCAGGACTCAAGGGAGCAATGGGTCAAATGGCAGGAAAAGATGAGGAAAAACTTCCTGGAGAGTGACATAGGCTGCCTTGGGAGTGTGGTGGAGTCTCCTTCTCTGGAGGCTTTTCCACAGAGGCTGTCTATTGGGAGTGCTTTGATTGTGCCTTCCTGCATGGCAGGGGGTTGGACTGGATGGCCCTTGCGGGTKTCTTCCAACTCTAGGATTCTATGTTAGGAGTAGGCAATACGGGGATACACTTTTTCTCTCCCGTCCACTATTTCATTCTGACCAAGACCAACCCTTTTGGGATCCAACCATTTCCCATCTTTCTTTCACTTTCTGCCTCCAAAAGAGAAGAGGAAGGGGAGGAAAGGGAAGGGAGACTTGGGGAGAACCCCCCCCCTCTCCTCCCAGCCCACCCAACCCACTCCGGCCTGCTATGCGGCCCCCAAGTTAGAAAGTTTGCTCATGCCTGATCGAAACCCACCAACTCCTGCTGCAGAGAGCTTTCCTTGTGTGGCTCTTAAAAAGCATTCCCCCACTTGCTGCCCTCTGCTGGCTGCGAGAGGCCTGAGCAAAGGCCCGAAGAGGCTCCCATCCCACCTGGTCTCTTCAAAATTTACAAGCCTCCTTTCTTCTAAAGTATCCTACAAACTGTCATTTGAGGTTCAAAGCTCCCTAGCTGCTGCTGGCCTGCTTCACATGCCACACTTCCTTGCAAGATGGAAAATTAAGCCATTTAAGTCTGGAACTGAGCTATAGAACCCTGATGTTTGATGCAACATCTAAATTTCAACGACTTTTACTCGTTCACATTTTTCTAATGTTTGGCACTAGGCAAGACTCGCTGGAACTGATAAAATAGGACCCAAGACGTACCAACGGAAAAGTGGCCAAATCTTCTGAACTCATGGAACTCAGGTCTTTCTTGGAGATGGGGAAGTTGGGGGGCAAGAAGTACCGCAAACAGTTCCTGTCCAAAGAAATTACACAAAAAGCAGGCTAAGCGCAAGGCTATGCATTGGAAGATACCTGCGATTCCCTAAGAGCAGAGATGAAACAACACAGAAGGGACTTGGGACAGAATCCAAGTTCTTTCTCCTTCTGAGTCAAGGTTTCTAGGTCTTGGAAGTTGTGACAATGCACTTGTCAAGTGTGTGGAAAATGCTGGACAAGAGAGGAGACAGGGACTCACCGGAGTGTCTGAGTTAAAATTTCAAACGTTTCCTGGTTGTTGCTGGAGCCAGTGGTATCGGGCTCAATCCGGACACACTCCGAGGTGGATGGTTCAGCCACAACAGCTTCCGGCGGTTGTGGCGGTGGCTGTTGTTGTGTATCAGGCTTTTGGTTTTCTGGAGAGGGAGGCTTCATCAGCCGCACATCCTCGCTACTCCTCTCCACCCTGGAAGGAGCAACCGCCATGTCACGGGGAGCCTTGGCCGCCCCAAAGAGAGTGCCGCCCTTCGCCACCTCCCCAAGCCAAGCAATCCACAGCCCTTTCAAGAGATTGGAGAAATGCCCGCAGATACTTACCAGAACGCGATGGTTTCCTGCAATGCCCGGAGGACCTCCTTTGAGTGAGTTGCTCCCCCCCACTTGCTCCAAGAGGCAGGAAACCAAACCAAGGTCTGCCTGAGGATTTCCTCAGGTGGGAGGGCAACCTTAGTAGAACCAGTCCTGGGAAAGAGCTTCAGAGAGGCCTCTCCCAAATGGAAGAGAACCACCACCCCAATGGGGCATATCCAGCCGAGAGAGAAAAAGACAGGCTCCACAACACCCAGGAAACATACACTGCCAAGATCAAACACTGCAAGGAGAGGAGGGTGTCCGCCTTCCACTATCGAAAACGACTGCCCAGGAAGTTCATTTTCTTGTAGTGGAGGAAGACATCCTTCTGGAGGGGCACTGTAACTGAACTATGGCCAGAAGTGGGAGGCCAGACGCCCTGACTGTCCTGTCCATGCATCTGCGTTCCTGACCCCTGCCATGAAGCGAGAGAGAAAGAGACTCACCTGCTTGGACAGAGGAGGACAGATAGCCTAGCTGCTCCTTGATCCCATGACCACCTCCGGGTGCAGGGTCCATTCGGCCGGGTCCACATCCATCCTGCTCAACCAGTCCACTTCATAGAATCCCTTGAACATGTTCTGCTTCTAAGGAGAACTGATTGGCTTCCGCCTAGGTTAGTAAGAAGGCTGCTTCCATCATCGGCAACCGGGTGCGGGTCCCCCCTTCTGCCTGCGCGTGGGCCTACTATCTATCCTGGTTAAGTCTGGCTGCAAGAGGATGCCTTTAGCACCAACTGAGACTGCGAAGGGCTTCTTCTACGCTCCACTTGCTGGCATCCCTTAAGGGTGGATTTCCGGGGAACTTGAGTTTTTACATGAAGTTGGTACGCAGCTTCCTTCTGGTGCCTGCGAATGAAATCGGCCCATGACATGAAGTCTAGACTTACTATTTTTAAGCCTTGGAAGCATGCTAAGAACATTAATGTTATCTGGGTGGTGTGAAGGACCACCAACCTGATTTCCTCTCCAGGGAATGGCTCAGAAACCTATATCCTCTTCTCCTTGGTGGCTAGGAAACTGTGCCTGGTCAGAAGGCTGAGTATTAGTGAAAAGTGGGCCGAAAGAGGAAGTTATCCTGTAAGGATAAGTAGGGACCTGACGTTTGTGAAGATGTGGGACCAGAGCCACCATTATGTCTCCACTCCAAACAATGGTCCTGACAGGCAAAACACAGATCTAGTCCTCCATAAGGTCCAGTGAAACCAGAAAGTGTCCTACAGTATCCTCCTCCAGTTTAAGCTTTCCTCACATAGCCACACTCTCCTTTTTAGAGCTAAGACTGCCTTCCACTGAGCATTTTCTTGAGCACTAGAAAGAATAATGCCAGAAACACAGGCAAGATGAGAGGTAGCCTGTTGGATCAGATAGTGTTTTTTCCCATCTTAGGAGGTCCATTAGAGAGCCATGTGGCATTGTCCTGAGGGTCCACTGTGATTTTAGGTCAAGTCCTGTTAAATGTTTGCCGTTTCCCTCCCAGGTGTCAGGCTTGTTGTTGTTTAGTTCTGGGTGTATCTGCTAAAACCTTGGTGTTGATACTAACCCGGTTAGTAATGCTTAGGATTCCAATGAGAGAGGGATTCCCTATCATCTCTGTACTTGTATGAAAAGCAACATTAGTAGCAAGAAGGGTTCCCGTTTGTCCTATACTGCTTTGTGCTCTTTTTCTCCCTGGTTTCCACAAAGATGGGGTCCACGGAGTCTCCAAAGAGTCCTGTGCCTCCAAAGGGAATATAGGTCAGATTATGCTTTGCCCTTACTGTCAGTACCCGAGCCAAATTTGCCTGAATCAAGTCCTGGTTTCCAGTTGGCATAGGCCGTGAAGGCACCACCTTAAGCATTATGTTGATGGGTTTTTCCACTTTAGCATTTTCCTGAGGAATTCCACAACGATTTCCTTGGCCCAGAGGAAGGAGGCTCTTGTCCTACTGGAGGCAGCTCTTGAGGGATAATGCCTCCTGGGCCTTCTCCAGACCACCCCCTGCCTTCAGTGTGTCCTTCCTTCTTACAGAATGCATCTGAGGCCAGGAGAGAGACTATTAAGGGCACCTGGAGGCAGGTCACTGGAGAAGTGTGTAGAATCCCCCGACTTCAGATCGACTGGGCAAGAGGCTATGAGTTTATCCTAGTCCACCTGGGGTTTGCAGGTTTGATGGCATGGTCCAGAGAGCTAAAACCTTGGAGGCAATTCTCAGTCTGATTGGAAGATCCTCGGGTTTAGATCCCTGATACAGATATTATCCTGAGTCCATAGCCCCTTCCTCTTCCAAAAGCTGTCTCTCTTCCCTGTCAGAGTGGAGCCTTTCCTTTTTGCCCCCCAAATTTAAGGGGGGAGGGAAAGGAGACTGAGCTGGCGGGAATTTGGCATCCAAAGGTTTCTGGGTCCTTGGTGGCAGGGAGGAGGCAGGACTGTGATGAGCCATTTTTCAAGCCGGCCTTTGGATTTGGTACTATTTTGACCCTCCCTCAGCACTCACCCAAGATGGGAGATGTTGGCCATAGCAGACCCTTTCCCTGTCCAACCAGTGCTATGGTGGGCATGGCTCCAGAGGGAGAGAGGGGAGATACAACTGGGTGAGGTGGCCTGGATAGCTGTTGAAGGTGAGAATGCTCCGGGGTGATCCTGGCTCCAAGCAGATACAGAGGACTTGCCCTATCTGCTGGCATCTCTGCTTCCATCCTGCCTGGGGGCCCCTCAGTTGCTACTAACATGCTAAACCAATGGACCAAGTCTGGCAGGAGTGACTGCCCATCTAGAACAAGCGGAGAGGGGGGTCCGGGGGTCCTTTTGTACTCACTCCCTTGGCCGCCGACTGCTCCCCTAGTCTGTCCCCAAGGCCTTGGAGAGGTCAGAAGGTGTGGGGCAGATGGAAGGGTCCTGGTTTTCCAAGTTTGTAGGTGGGAGGGTCCTGGTTTCCCCAGAAAGTGCAGGTGGAAGGGTCCTGGTTTTCCTGAGAGCGTGGCTCTGTCCTCTTGGCCGGAGCCGGATGACTCCTCCTCCTCCTCCTTCACGCCCTGGGTAGAAGGAAGGGACCAGGAGTTCCCCAGAATGCCCAGACTAGCTTCCTCCTCCCCTTGATGCATGGACAGTGCTTGGAAAGGAAGGAAAGAAAGAGAAAAGATGCAGAAAAGGACAAGCATTTTTCTGAAGAGTACAACAGTCCAAGTTAGAAGGAAAGAAGATGATGTTGGTGTGCAGTTGGGAGTTTGGCATCAATGGAACAGCAGCAACCTGTTTGGAATGGGATCCGTGCAGAGGTTGCCCTCCCATGTTATCCGTTTGGCTGCCTGCCTGATGGAGCAAGTGGAAGGAGCAACCCAGAAAGAGGACATTCACATCTGCTGCAGGAAAACATGCAGTTCTCTTACCAATGTCTGTCGACAGAGGGCAATACAAACATTCCCGATTTACAGACACCCTTTGTACAGGTCAGAATGGAGGGTATGCTAATTTTCAGCCATATACAGTATATGCTCCGACTCGGCAGAGGAGCTGCCAAATGGGACACCGAGTCAGACCGAGGGTCCGCTTCTGCCACCTCCTGCTTCCAAGAATGGCTCACCAGGCGCACACACAAAGCCAGGAAATTTTGCACCACAGGAAGAGAAAAGTGAGTCACAACAGTAACAAAACGACAAGAGTGTGCTCCCCAGACAGAATGTGGCATGGAGCCGTGTCCCGATTCCTTCCAGTCAACAGGGCTTCCCTTCCTTGGTTACAGGAGTGCCGACACATGAACTCCAGCAGCCCCCAAACCTTGGCCAGCCCAGCCTCTAGCCCCAATAAAGATGTGGAAAATTACCAGCGGTCTCTTGGGGTCACATCAGTCGGGACATAATCAAACTTCACCTTCCAGCGGACGGCTTGCTTGCCCACCTCAACTGCTGTAATTCGGCCGGTGTACCACTCCTTGTTGACACGCACTTCCACGTGCTGCCCTTTGTCTGGGAGGAAAACAGAAAAAACAGTGCAGAATAAACCAGGCCTGTGTGATCACATAATCTCTGAATGCGATACTGTTTGGTCAGGCTCCTCTCAATGTTAGGCAAGATTCCAGGCTTTGTCATACTCATGGGCCCGACAGTAAACCGGACTACAACCCAAATAAAGGCAGAAGAGACTGCTCCACTCTTCTTTGTCAACAAAACGTGTCAATGTCCCACTTTTGCTCCTCTGTAAGATCTGAGTCCAAGCTATGTGCTCCTCACCTTTCTGCGCTTTTTTCATTTCAGCCAGTTCCTCTTCCCCTGAACTATCCGTGAGCTGAAAGCAAAGCAATGACACCAGGTTTAAGAACTTGGAATTGCAATCAAACATGTTGCTAATGAAAACCCTAATCCAGTCCAAAAGAAATGCTTCTAATATTTACGTAACTTTTGACTAAAAAAATCCTCCCCCCCACCCCGGAAGAAGCACACTCAACTGCTTTCAAAATCAGAACAAGACATAATTTAACATTACTTTGACTGTGGCTTTTGACTTTTAACACCAGAACTGATTTAAATAAAAAAGATCAAAGATATTTTGTTCTGAAATAATAATACTAATAATAATAATAACAATTGTATTTCTCCCCCGCCTCTCCTCTCACTCACTCCCCCCCCCCCCCCCCCCCCAAAATGTGGAGGCTTAAAGCAGTGGGGTCAGACTTCTGGCCCTCCGGGTGTTTGGGACTTCAGTTCCCAGAATTTCCAGTCACTGGACAAGCTGGCCAGGGCTTCTGGGAGCTGGTGGCCCAAATGCCTGGAGGACCACAAGGTTGACATCTCTGCCCTACGGTTTGGCCAAAGAGTCAGAACAAACGCAACTAGGACAAAGGATAGCTATGGGTTTGCTCACTTCCACCACCACCTCATTGGAGTCCTTCTTCTCCTCCTTGATGGCCACAGGTCGGCCCGGTTTCCTTTTCTCCTTGCGGGACCCGTGCTCTTCCTCCGCATCCTCTTCCACTGTGCTGATGTTTCTCTTTCGGGAGCTAAGGACCTGTAAAGATGGAGGGAGCGTCCAGTGCAAGGAAGTAAAGAGGTGGAGAAAGGCAGGGTGCCAAAGACGACACACATATCAAACCAGCTCTCACCTGCACTGGCTTGACAGGGGCCAGCTTCTTTGGTGACAGGAGTTTGGGGCTGGTAGCCCGGTGGTGGCTCTTGGGGCTCTGAAGCATCGGTGGGGTGGAGGACGCCCTCCCGCCAGCTGCAGCTCTGGAGGGAGGCCTTCCAAGGGTGGGGATGGAGCCCCCAGAACCCTCCACGGAGAGCTGGGCCCTGGAAAGGCCGGCCTCCTCCCTTGGTGAGTGACTCCGTGACTTGACAATACTGATGGCCGGGCGAAGCGGAGGGCTTTTTCTTCGCTGGTTGACAGACTTGGAGGAGGGCGGCGGGGAGAGCAAGGCTGGGGGCCGGCTAGGGGCGTTCTTGATGACCTCTGGCAATGGAGGAGAGCGTGGCCGCAGGGGCCGGTCCGAATTCTGCAATAGACAAAGGAGTTAGAGCTTGGACGGGACAGGAAAAGGGAGCAACGCACCCTAAAGCAGAAGCACTCACCTCAAGCACTGGTCGCATGGTGACCTCCAAGGGTAGCTTCTTGAGGTCTGCCTGAGAACGGACCGGAGTCGTTTTCTGGAGCAGAAGAAGGAGAACAGTGTGTGAAGGACAGCTACGCTTCTCCTGAATCCCTCCCTTAGCAAACACAGGCCTTCCCATTCCTTTAGAACTTTAGCAAGGACAGAAAATGGCTTCTTAAAAAGATGAATACATGAAAACAAGGAGGTTTGGAGAGCATGGAGAAAACAGAGCCTAAGAGAGCAGAGGCAGGCACCAAGCTGGTGAACGGCTGGAGCAAGCCAAAGAACCCTCCTCAGAAGAAGGGCATACTTCCCAAATCTGTAATTCTTCCATTGTAAGATGCACTCTAATTTCAGCACTGCCACCAACAGCAAAAAATATGGAAGGTAAGACCTGGGATTTTAAGAAGAACGTCATTTTAGGGATGTTTACATAGGGGGAAAAGTGTGTCTTACAATGGAAGAAATACAGTATGGTAGATGAGTTGATCATCGAAGCAAGCACAATTGAGGATGGAGGGCACCTTCCTAATGCAACTGGAGAACAATCTCACTTGAAAATGAATTGAAAGACTAGCAAACCCTGCAGAGAGGGTGCCCATCTCCACACTGACCTGGAGGGCTTCCAGCTTCTCCTGCTGCTGCCGGATTTTATCTGTGAGCTCCTTCTGCTTGTCCTCCTGGGACTTCTTCTTCCGCAGGATGCACAGGGGGACCTTCTGTTTCTGCTCAGGAGCTTCACACCTGGGAGCCAGAAGAAAAAGATTCCGGGGGGCATTTGTAAGGTAGGGGAGATCTTCAGTCAAGGGAATCAACAACCACCTGTTTGCAAGCACCACCAAGCGGAGCTTGGCACAAGAGACCTACCTGTCCTGGTTGGGGTCTGGGTTCATGTCACAGACCCAGGTGTCCGGGTATTCTTTTTCCACAGAGCTGAGTTGGAAGGGGAGGGTCCGCCATTTTAAACACAGATCTAACAGGGGAGAACACAAGGTACAATCAGCACACCCGGAAAAAGGCAGTCTATAGGTAGGAGTAAGACCCAAGTAAGGCCATGGGATCCCATCCCACCCAATGAAGTTCCCAAGGAGATATGAAGGGCTTGGAAAGCCTCCTGTGCCAATCTATTTGGGCCATTTCAAGATCATAAAGCAGACTTCCCTCCCCCAGAAACTTCAGCTCGCCTTGCCAGACTCACCACACTGAATGGTGGTGGGGATCTCCATGGCTCTTCGCCGCTTGTAGCGCAATTCGTTTGAAGGAGGCTGGTTCCAGTTCGCAGACAGATAGCCAAAGTCGTCCCAGAATTTGCTGATCCCTTTCTGAGCTGGAGAGTTTGTATGAAAAACAAACAAGTGTGAGCAATGACGCCGAGGATTTGCTCTTCTTGCTATCTTTTTCTCTGCCGACAATTCCCTCTCAAGGCATTTGCGAGGCCTTCATACCGATTTCCACATCCTTCCAATACTGGGCCAAGTGTTCTCCCATGGCCCTCAGCAAGTGCCGGTATTCCTTGGCATCAGCAAAGTCCTGCTTGTTGTGGGTGGGCTCCAGCACCAGGTAGGGAACGTCCACCACTCCCACCACACCGCCACAGGCCCTGCGGAAGAGAGACACATGCCGTGACACACTGGTAGACACTGGTTGACAATGCTGGCTTCCCACTAGGAGAACTATGGCAAGACACCAATAGAAACAAAAAGGCCGAGCAGAGTTGGAGGCGCCAGCAAACTGGGGCTCAATGAAGAATTTGGAAGTAAAATGCCCCAAAGCTCAGTGCTTTTCAGTGACAAAACATTCAGCTCATGTTGTGTCATGAAGAACAAGCAGTTCGCATCTGTTAATGATGAACTGCAAAACCATAGCCCCTGGAGGAAGGGCTCCCAAGTGGGTCTTAAGAAAGGAGGGCTCACAAGATGATGGCTGGCACCAATGTGCTGCACAAAGGCTCTCCGGCAATGTATACACTTCAGAATAATTTGAGAACTGCAGCCAACTCCAAACAACAGGTTTTGTTTCTTGACTCAAGTCTCTGTTTCTGTGAAGTCCCTGGGAAGCTCGGGTCAAATGTCCCATCAAAGTACTGGTGGTTTATTTTCATAGCAGGGAGGACGTTACCCCAACTTGAACGCAGAGACAAGCCCTCTGTGGTGAAGACATGAAGCATTATCGGGACGTCTGCGCGAGGAACTCACATGCCACCTTCCAGCTGAGGGCCCACCTTCTCATACATCTTAATAAGCCGGCTACAGTTATAAACAAACATCCCATCCAAGTGCCGTTGCTCGATGTTGACGCCGAAGATGAAGTTCAGCTCTTTGGGCTCCTTCAAGGCCCTGTGGGGAGAGGCCAAGATCTTACCATCAGGTGAAATTGCTCCCAAGCCAAACCACTCTGATCTGATTGAGAATCCATTTGGAACTCAGGGAAAGGGAAGTGAAAGCCTTCCAAAGGACTCTCCAAAGAGGATCAGGGTCTTTAGAAGAAGATCTCTCCTTCTCCCCTTCTTTGTGCACATGGTCTACCACTCAAGGTAATGACTGAAATCAGGGTCTGGTTGCTTACCTCTGTTTGGCTTCCCTGATTCTTTTCTTCACATCAGCCTCTCGGCGCAAGGTGATGGCCGCATTCTGGATTTGACGAAGCATAACCTGGGAACAGAAACCATAATCAAATACAGGCTGCTTTCGTGGATCCTAGTCCTCACATTTTCAGTCCAAAATGGCCAAGAACACCTACTGAATGTCATGTATTTAAAATTGAGATAAACTGGCCATTTTGCCTCATCCCCTGCCCCTGACAAAAATGTAAACAGTGATACAATGCTACGTCATGTCTAGATTCTACCACAGAAAACGGCATAGTTTTGCTGGCCATGCCAAAAATCATTGAGTTGAAATAGACCATATGGGCCATGTAGCCAACCCCCCTTCTGCCAGTCAGGAAAAGCACAACCAAAACACCCCCAACAGAGGGTCGTTCAGCCTCTGTTAAAAACCCTCCAAGGAAGGAGCTTCCATCAGACTCTGAGGCTGAGGGTTCCACTGTTGAACAGCTCTCAGTCAGGAAATTCTTCCTAATGTTTGGGTGGAATTTCCCCTTTCCTAAGCTTTAATTCTAGTGTTTGTTCCCAGATTCTTGCCTGGACATTCCCAACACTTCCCAGAATCCCTCGAGTCTACTCACAAACAGCAATTCTGCGCAAGCTGAAAGATGTTCTACAACAGCTTTCTAACCAGAGCACTACCACAGAGAAAACTGACTGGGTAAAAAGATTAACGGGCTAAATCCCATAAAAGATTAACTGCTGAAATCCCATATTCCAGAAAAGCCATCCAACCTGGAGGTACATGCATTGCTAACAGAATTTTCAAAGAAACCAGGGGCACATAAAGGCATATGGCAACCTCCCAGGCCTGATAATACTCAATCAGAACAAGCACTGAGTCAGTTTCCATCGCATAAGCTTCGTCCTTTGATCATCCTTTTGCTTTGCCAGATATTTAGCGTTTGCTGGTGGCTCTCCTGGAGCTGCCTGTTCTCCAGGACTGAAATGTCACCCTCAGATGCTATCTATGCTTTTTACCCTGGACTCCTTGGTGAGGTCTCCTCCTAGGCGCAACTCAAAAGCTCGTGCTTTGCTCTCAGCTTCTCGGGCCTTTTCTTCCGCTGAAAGAAGACAAAGCAGGTTGAGCAGCCTTTCAAGCACAGACATTTGAGGATGCTGTCATAGTGCTCCATAATAAAGGTAACCTTTTGCAAGGTTTGGACTTCAATGGTTAACAGTAGGGAGGGCCTGTTGGGGACTGCTCAATGGATTGGAGGATTTTAAGTCAACATAGTCCAAAGGTCACAGGCTTCCTCTTCCATTTTGTGGAAGGATAATGGGGGAGGAAAGAAAGACTCACCAATTCGAGCCATATGCTCTGCTTTCTTCACTTCTTGCTCTGCTCGGGTCTTGAACCGCTTGGAAGTATATTTGTACATCCTGTTGGGTTGGGAGCAGAAAAAGAAGGAATTTTTTAAAATTAGCCATGGCAACATTAATAAAACGTTATGGACAAGAGAGCTTATTCAGCTCACAAGCCTAGGAAACCAGAAATACTTTGGTTGCCAAATACTATTTGTTGAACTTATCTGCAAAATGGTGAGAGCCATTTTTTTTCTGGGAGGCTATATATCTCGAACAACACTTTAGGGATTTTCTATAGCTGGATTAACAACAAAGGGCTTTCCACTCTGGCTCCTACCTAGGTTTGTACAAGCAGCAGGAGAGGCGCTTGGTTTGCACTTTGTGTCCGTGAATGAAGATCCTCATCCGGGGATCAATGTAGAGCACAGCGGCGTAGGCCCGGAAGGAACGGCGCTCTGGTTTCCTGAAAGAGAAGAAGAGAAAACAACGCTCTACGTCCCAATGTCACCATTGCCCTGAAAAGCTATCCTGCACTCCCATATTCCCTGGTTGATCCTTTTTAATTTTTTATTAATTGTTATTTAGCGAGACAAACGTACCATCGTACAAAGACATACATACAAAGACGCAAATTACATCAAAAACGCAAAACAAATGTTTCCCTTAATATAAAATACTAACCTATACAGCTAACAAAACTAAGTCAAACCAATACACAAAACATACATACAAAAGCAAAACTAATGAACAAAGGTAAAAACTAATCTACTAATCTACCAACCTCACTTTGTGTCTGATGGGATTTGTTTTAGTTATGACTACGCTACTCCCCTTTAAGAAACATTGCATAATCATATTTCTGCCTTGAATGGCATATTACTCACTGATAAATCCTACAATGCACCAACTCCCCAATTTTATATTAATCTATCAATCCCCAATCTCTCTTAAAGTTAGGCAGATAGTTGATCACTCCAGAGGCTCCTGATTTTCGATTTGTAAATTGAAGGCCTGCGAGGCTTGAAGTTTCTTCTAACTCGGATGTTTGTAAAACATGTGCCCTCCCCCTCCGGTGTTTTGGACTTCAGTTCCCAGAATGCCTGGCCACAGTCCAGTAATGTTCTGGTCCAGATGTTTTAGGCCATGACATGCCATCGACTGAATCCAAAGAGAGGAGCCTTTCATCTAAAGACAAATACAATGCCACTTGAAAGAGTGCACAGGTTGGCCTGTGCTCCCGTTAACCTGCTTTCTCAACTCAAGGAAAGGCAGCTTCAGGTGCATTCAACCTACGTTCCCTCTGGCGGGGTTTCGGCCATCTGAATATCACGGGGGTCAGAGCTCACATCCAACTCCGGTTCGCCGTTATCCATCAGTTTGAGGTTGAAGATTATCACCAAGGTCCCTGAGGCAACAAAACCACATTTGTCTACTTTACTGATCACTCCTTGGGATGAACTGTGAGTCTTGAACATAATTTTAATCACATGTATTATATCTTAACTGTATGTTAACTTATGGCCATGGCACAAACATTCAACTGCTTTTAATTTTTGCATTTGCAACTTTAAAACTAATTTGTCATGTCATTGCGAGCTGCCTTGAGTCCCTATAGGGCAGTGGTTCTCAACCTGTGGGTCCCCAGATGTTTTGGCCTCCAACTCTCAGAAATCCTAACAGGCGGTAAACTGGCTGGGATTTCTGGAAGTTGTAGGCCAAAACACCTGGGGACCCACAGGTTGAGAACCACTGCTATAGGGAGAAAGGCAGGGGAGAAATAAAGGAAATATAGTAAATAAATAATAATTTAATCAACATCCTCCCCTGCCCCCAAATGAGATTCAGAGACAGTGTAAATTAAAACTGGGCATATTACAAAAGTTTTTATTTATTATACCCCACCTTTCTCTACCCCAAGGGGGACTCAAGATGGCTTACAAAGAGGCAATTATTCAATGCCTTTAGAAACATACAACTCCAGTAACATTACAATTAAATTAAAATTAATACATATTAAGCATTTAAAAAACATTACATTCAATATAAATTACGCTATCCATAATTGTAGTCCAAAGATGTTCCAGAGTCATTGCATATATTCCAAATTTGTTATTGGAATATGTGAAAAAGTTAACACAATGAGATCAAATGATTTTTTTAAATAATAGTAAATATTGAAAACGACCAATATAGTTTATGGTGTGTAGAGGTAACTCCTTAACAACAGTAATTAAAACAACAAAAAACAAAACACCACACACACACACACAGAGAGAGAAAAGTTAATTTCATACCATTCTCTCCAGAAATCTTGTCAAACTGCTCCATCACTTCTTCCTCCGACTTGAAGGGGGAATACTTGTAAATCAGCTCAGTCTCGAGGGCAAATTTCTCCATGTTGTCACTCAAGGGCTCCTTGGTTCGGACGTGCCAAGAAGGCAGCGGAACAATGACCTATCATTCACAAAGATTTAAAAAGCATTGTTAGACAGCTCTATCAAATACAATTGTTCTTCCTCTTGCTGAGATTACCGCTTCCAAAGATGCCAAACCAAAACAATCAGGCACCAACTAGTTCCTGAAGTGTGACTATGTGAAATTCACACCAAATCAAACATTAATTCGCCAGTTTCTATGAAATTCACACCAAATCAAACATTAATTCATCATTAATTCACACCAAATCAAACATTAATTTGCAAAACCAAAGATTAATTTGCCTTGGAAGATGGGAATATTGAGAGCCAGAAGGAAAGCATGAAGATGCCCATAGCTAAAAGGTGTACCGATTGATTCTAGAAGTTGTCTAAAGCTTGCTCACCTCATCGATGCCTTCTTCCTCGTGAAATGTGCGAGACAAGAAGAGGCAGGTCAGGCTGTTGTCTTTCTTGGTGAAGAGGATGAAATCTTTGCCGATTCGCATGGAGCCCCTGCGGACAGATCGCAGCGCTATGTTATATACTGTCAATAATGGTTCAAAAGCAAAAGAAGAATTACGCCAAGAATCACAAATTCTAAAGAGTGCTTTTTGAAGGCTGACTGCATCTATAACCAACGACATAACAGCCAATACCAACACTAATTGGTCTTAACTGAATGTGTTTGCCATCTAATGCCAAGTGAATGAAAGCAGTTTTCTAACTGTTGTTTTGTGCTGTTCTCAGTTTGGTAACCATAATGAATTTTCTCTCTAAAAAAGAAACTCAAAGTGGCTGACAGTGAAACCAATGCAATGTAATGTAAAACCTACAAATATACCTACATTAAAATAGAATTAAATAGGAAGGGTATTATATCTAAACAGTTAAAACCCTTAAAGCAGACTCAAAAACCTATTCGTAGCTAAACCCACAGCACTGTAAAATAGTCACATTTCTAGCTCAGTCCTTGAAAAAGATGAGATGGAACTCCACCAAAAATTGTTATAAATTGGCTATTTCAATCACATCATAATTTCATCTTGCTAGGATTAAGTACAATGGTTAAAAGTTCCTAATTCAATACATGTTGCTATTATTATCACTGTTGAGCTGTAGACAGCTTCTTCTTTGGGTTCACTGCATTTGTTGTATTTACAACTAATGGACCCATTAGGACAGGCAGGTAACAAAATTGATCACCATCAGTATTCTTATGAATACAAACTCATATGAACTATACACGCACAATTAAAAGCAAGCAAGGAAGTATTGGAAATATTTTTAACACATTTAGAAAGGAACTTGCTTCTTTTTCTTAATGCCTCTTTCCTAACTATACACTTCCAGAGAGTCGGGGTCCATATACCTACGATTTCAAGCCATTCCCATATTGTCCGATCTGAGTTGATTCGGGGGAACGTTTGGCAGACTTTCCAAACTGAATCACGCTGGCAGCATCGTCTGAAATCAAACAAGGAAACATTTGCCCAAAGTCAGTGCATTGGCTGGGTTTCTTCCCAGTATACCAATGTATGATTTACTGCTATCCTACTTCTCAAATCAAGAGTGGAGATGAGCCATTTTACTTGGACAGGGTTAACAGATAAACCGTTCAGTGAGCAGTCCAACATGTCTGGCTGGTCAATACATACACGGCGTACATAGCTGAACTGAACAGGTCTTTACAAATGCAATGGTGGCGGAAAATAAGATGGTCTTTTGACAGATTCTAGTCCATGTTCTGACTTTCCATTCAACAGAACATGGACAGACTCGCCCTGTGAGGAACAGGAAGAGCCACTGAATCCCTCAACGTCCTAGAATGGACTCCCTTAAGCAATGATCTGTCCATGACAATAGAAGTACAGACAGTGTGCCCTTCTCCAGAATACCATTGCATCTTCTCTCCGTTCCTCTGATTAGACAATGTAAATCTAGTTGCTCAGTTTCCATTGTCAACTTTCTGTCAAGAGGACCTGATGTTCTTGGACCCTACTCTAAAGACTACCTCTCTATGAGGCCTGACTACTGTCATAATGAGCATATGCCATCCATCCATTAAATGACCCTGTTTTCCCTTCTCAGCGTTGGACAGGTGATATCTTCAACCCTGGTATCTCCCACTTTGCTCCTTTCAAAGGGGCATTACACTGTTTTAATTCAGTGCTTAGCTTATTTAATTAACAGGGCTTGAGAGTATTAAATCAAGTTTCAAGTCATCTTGGCTTCTGCACTGGAAAAAAGTCTGGATATAAAATGAAATAAAGATCGTGCTGTTTTCCTTATGTTCAGCTGGAGTCACTGGGTAGGATGGATGAGCGCAATGCTTATAAATAAGCTTAACTTACAGTTGCATGTGAACTGATCAAATCATATATTTGCAGGGGAATAAGTATGCAATTGAACCACATGGATTGGTTCTTTCACTGAGATGTGCTGGCATCTTCCAAGATTTACTAACAGCAGAAAGAGATCATCCTCATAAAATAGCTGGGGAGAACTCTCCCGGAAAAATCGTTCCGGTTCCCAATAGATTCCATTATTGCTTTGCTGGAAGTTCTTCAGAAGAAGGTTCATCTTGCATTTAAGGGTGCCTTCCTTAATTATGCTAAGACAAGGAGTGATCCATTGTTCTTTCAGAATTACAATGGTAAAAAACAATGTTCAAGAGTCAAATGTCATGTTTTTGGTTACTAGATTACTTACGCTGATCCATTCCCGCGCCATCATCCAAAAAGCACAGCATGAATCCACCTCGCAGGTTTTCCCTGTGTTCTATGAGAAGAGAAAAAGCTCAGACACTTGTGTTTTTGGACCCAATATTTTTGCTTTTGTCTTTGCTCACCGATGGAAGAATGACTCTGAAAACCCTTCATTGCATGTCATATTTGTTTATGAAATCCCATTCCTCTACTAAGCCTCTGTTTCCCAAGATATTAGGCACACACAAGCACCAGTGGGATCATTCTTCACATTTGTCCCTTTTCCTCATTTTTCCCAAACTACAAAAAGACAGAAAACTTCACTTACCAGCAAAGATATCTATTCTTGTGGCATCAGCATCTCTACAAAACAGCAGACATTGAAATCAATGTCAAAGGGAAAGGGAGATCATTTCAGTAGAAACTGGGAGGAATTCTTAAGAGCCTCAACTACATACCTGGCATTATCCACAAGTTCCGCAAGGGCCCCAAACAAGAATTCGTGGGTGGTTCTGAAATGTCAAAGAGAATCGGTCAAGTTACTTTGAATGATGAAGTAGCACAAACATGTTATGTAGTCAGTCATTAACAGCTCTTAAGGTACAAACATGTGCAATGTCAATTGAATGTTTGCCGTGTACATGTGCTCTGTCCTGAGTCCCCTTTGGGGTGAGAAGGGCGGAATATAAATGTTTTAAATAAATAATAAATTGTTTTTTGCTCATGTAAACAGCTCTTCCATTTTCAGCTTTCAGAAATAGGCATTCAGTATCCCAATAATTGTTTCTGAGGCTTCTGAATATTCAGAGAGACTCTTCTTCTTTAGAATGCAATAACAAAAAGCACCTTGGCAACTTCTCCTAATCCAGGAAGGGAAGTGAAATCTTGAGTGCACATTTGGAGTTCCATTTGGTGCTGGGACAATCTGGTTGAGTGACCCTATTTTACAATCCCTAGGTTGATCTATTTGCAACTCGTACTGCTAATACATTTATAATTATTATTATGATCATCATATTGACTTATATGCCACTTTTTCTCCAAAGCAATGAGGTTGGGTCTACTCAAGTTAATCCCTGAAGCTTCTCCTTCCACTAAGACATCAGAATGAACGGTTCTGGAGTCCTAGATTTCTTCTGAAGGTATAGAAAGATAATTTTGCCAATTAAATTCCGGATCAGTCCTTTTTAAAGTATTAACCATTCACTTCAAGTGCAGTCCCATTCACTGCCATGAACAAATGGGTTTCCATTGATTTAAGTTCCAGTTTCACGTTCATTATCTGTCAAATAATTTTAGACTGAGGCTAACTGATTCATAACTGAACTATGTTCTCTTTCTCATGCCCACAAACTGAATATTATTGCACCTCCACTAACTGTCCTAATATTTCCAAAGAGTGCAGGCCAATAGCTCAATCCAATAAAGTGGTGATTTCTTATGAAAGAATTTCCAAACCAACTCCAATAATTCCAGACTACCATTGAAACAGATGTTCTTGTATTACTTCAGAAAAAAACATGAACTATTCCTTCAGCTTCAAAAATTTCCAAGTAGTTTCATCCTATTTCTTCAAAACTTCTTGGCTTTTACTCTAAATGTCATATAGACTCAAATCTATCAACTGTTTCCAACAATCAACTTCCAATGAGAAGTCTCGCATCTCGCTAGTCTCTTCCTTTGTACAGACTATTTCTTTTCTTCTTTATGTGAAAATTTCAGTGACATCAACAAATCTTCAGAACTTGGAAGTCCACTTTGGTAATAAACCAATGATGTGATTTATTTGCATTCAAGGGTAGACTAATGACATCAAGTTTCAAAATCTCCCATTCCAATATTCATATCTACCTACAAATAAAAAGCTAGAACGTGGAATTCTATTTTTCAGAATTCTATTTCTCTTAAATGTTCTATTTTTCTTCTTCTAGAGAAGGTTCACTGGGTCTTTGGGAAGATGTCGCCTATCATTCTATTTTACAAAAATTGGGGACTTCTCGGTTCATGGATATTGCTTTCTTTTGAATAATAAATAGTGTAGCATTGCCTATTCAAGTGTGGGCACTCAGAAAACAGCGATGAATACTGATATATATGAGACATGATTTTCAAAATTACCAGTGTGTGCAAGCAAATCTTCCGTTATTGGCATATATTGCTCCCAACATGCCTCTTGGTGGTTTCTCACTCATAGGGTCACCATACGCCAAACCTGACTGGACAGCACTTAACAAAAATGTAAATACAGACCCAAAGGCTGACAGTGCCTTCTCACCTCTCATAAATGTTTCAAGTATAAACTTGAAGGAATTCATCTGAAATCTCATTAGCTATCACACTTCGTCTACGGCTTTTCTTTCCTCTCAGATTGTATGGATGACTTCATTAGATCCAATCCTTTGTTTCAATAAACTATTCTTCTCTTACCAACATTGATCACCTTACTGAGTTCAGGATATTTCAACCGTAACGTTAGATCTCATTTGAGGATGAAACTGGAATCCAATTTCTGATTGCTCTCTCGCAAATGATATACCAATAGTCGCCATGACTAATAGCCACCGCCAGCCTTATCCTCCATGAACTTGTCTACTCCATTTTTAAATGATCCAAATTAGCAACAGTTCTGACATATGTAAATTCCAGAGTTTAAGAAAGCATTTTTCCTGTCCAAAATCTTCCAACCTTCAAATTCATTAGATTCCAGCGTAACTAAAAGAGGAAGACTGTCTCCGTCCCTTCTTCATACCATGTATCCTTCCCAATGTGTTCCCCATCTCCTAGTTTTCATGCATTCCTGAGCGAAAAAAAGCTAATAATGTCTTCCTTTCGAGAGAAGGCGCTTTAGTCCCTTCACCATTTTGGTTGTCCTTTGCGGTGTCTTTTTCAACACTTTCTACCCATGTCAGTGTTGAGTTTTAATGACCGCATCCTAGGACTCTCTGGGCAAGATTCATTCAGAGAACACTTGCCACTGTCTTCCTCAAAGGCTTAAGCATGACTTGGATGCTGAATAGTGTGTTTGGGAGGCTTCCGAGAAAAAAATAAATCCTTTTCACGGTCAGGAAACAAATCCAACAACTTCTCTTTATTGTTCAGGCAAAATATATTCTCCTGTAACTTCAAACCATCAGAGCTACACTTGCCTTTGAAGCAACAGACTATACACTACCAAAGAACAACACACAAGGTGTTGGCATTCTTCTTATAAAAGCTGAAGGGTGCTGAAAGTGCTTACTTTTTTCTACATGTATACTTTTTCTTGACATTTCCCATGTCGATTCAATTTCTACAGGGTGCAGCAGTATAACTTCATTTTTTAAAAACTTAATAAAACCCATTGTATGAATCAGGAAAAACATTTTTTTTATAATGTAGGCGCATACCTAAAATTTTGCTTTACATAGTTTTGAAGATCAAATTAGGTAGGTGACGTCCCCCATTCTCCATACACTGAGTAAACCGATTTCTGGCATTTGTAATGACTCTTGCCAGCATAGCAAGCGTTATGTTGGCAATTTCTTCCTGGATGTTGGTCTTCAAATCTTTTGTGGTCCTTGGATGGTTCACATAAACACGGAATTTAAAAAAAACCCATAGAAAAAAATCACAAGAGGCCAAATCTGGAGAGCGGGCTGGCCACTCCAAATCCGCTCAAAAAGTAGGCCTCAACGGCAAAAGCACGCTCCTCACTATTCCAATGCATGATGGGGACTGAACTGTGTTAGGACAAAACTTTATACTCCCGCCTCTCGAACGAGACCACTAGCGCTGCGCTACATCTTCAACCGACTGAATGGCGTGCATTTTAAAAAAGAAAGTTATGCTGCTGCACCCTGTATAATGTTGAATGGGAAAATGACAAACTATTCTGCAAACAACAGTACATTCTGATACTGTTGAAGATCCATTCCTTCATCAACCTCTGTATTCAGAAAGTGCCTCCTTTGGAAAGCTATTGAATACAGAACTATTCTGAGAATTTGATTCCTCAACTATCAAAGTCATTGAATTGCCTTAGAAAATCCTGCAAACTTCATCACAGAGTCACTGAAAGTTAGCAGGTAGCTTGAAGGCACAGGCATAAATTCTTAAAGAGCCTCGTATCTACATGTCTTGTCAACAAAACTCACAAGTCAGGTCTAATGAAAAATCACATCTGTTGTAGCAAACAACAGAACTGTGGCATTGCAACCACAGCACTGAAAATTGAATGGGGTCAAGCATTTATTCTCTCCCATTATATTCCCATTTTCTTCACACACAAGAAACACAAAAACAAGCATCTAGTTTACTATATAATGCCAGTGGAACAAGTTTGACCGCCATACACAGCTCATTTTTAAAATGGGAAACGACCCAACAGTCTATCTTATTTATTTATTTATTTATTTATATTATTTCTATCCCGCCCATTTCAGCCCGAAGGCAACTCAGGGCGGTATTATCTTCCAATCCAATGTTAGTGGAGCTGTGTCCCCCACTCCCTTCCATTTCCTTTACAGTTCTTTATGGTGCTAAAAGCTACTTCCAGACTCTAAGACCTTTCAGACTTTTTCAGGTCAGATTTCCAGCAGCAATGTGCCTCCAAGGAAGGCCAGGATCCCCATTTTGAAGAACAGGGAGCTCCTGAAGGACAGAAAGGATCCTGCTCCCACTGCAGATGGCTGACTTGGATTCAGCCTCTCTAAGTCCCTGAACCCTCAGGTGGTTCAACATTCCCTACCGATCTCCATCTTAGAAGTGCAGCATTTCCATATAGGAAAGCCGAGAACCCACACTGCCTGACTGGACACGGTGCTTTGAAGACCAGTTCAAAATGAATTGAATACTTTTAAGACTACTTTAAGAACACTATGCTTTGAAGATAATTTTATATGTAGCTTTAGGCGTAGTCAATTTTAAATTTAGTTTTAGGCTTTTAAGTCCATTCTAAAGTTAGTTGTATGCTTTTAACTTCATTTAAACTTAGTTTTAGGCTTTAAAGTACATTTTAAATGAATGTGTATGCTTTGAAGGCCATTTAAAATGTTGTACTTTTAAATTTTAAATTTAGTTTTAGGCTTTTACATCCATGTCAAATTTAGTTGTATTTTTAAAGCCATTTTAAATTGAGTGTTAGGCTTTAAAAGTCCATTTTTAATTTAGGTGTGTGCTTTTGTGTCCATTTGAAGCTTAGGAGACTATTTAAAATTTAACTGCATCATTTCCAGTCCATTTTTAGTCTAGCTTTATGCTCTGAAGACATTTTAAATTTAGTTTTATACTTTGAAGTCCATTTTATATGTAACATTTGACTTTGAAGGCCATTTTATATTGAATTTTAAGCTCTGAAGCCAATTTTATATTGAATGTTATGTTCCGAAGTCCATTTAAATTTAGTTTTACGCTTGGAAGTCCCCTTCAAAGATAGTTGTAGCCTTTGAAGTCCATTGGAAATGGAACGTTTGGCCTTTGGAGGCCACTTTATACTGAATTTTATGTTCCGAAGTCCATTTAAATTTAGTTTTTAAGCTTTGAAGTCCACTAAAAAGATAGCTGTGGGCTCTGGAGTCCATTTCCAACATAAGGTTTGGCTTCGGAGGCAGCTCAGAACTCCATTTACATTTTTTTGCGGCTCTGCTAGCAGGGCACTTTGCTTTCAAGAGGGCTTTAGGTACCATGGCAGGCTTCGGAGCGGCAGCACAGGAGGCCTTGGGCACAAGGTAGCACTTTTCTCCCCCAAAAGGCCTTGTCTCTTGCAGTCTAGGGTCCTGAAATGGGTCACCACCATTCATTCTTTGCACGCTGCTTCTCCTTCTTCCGACTGCCGCTGTCATCCAAAGTAGGGTGGGGGGCATCGCCATCCTCTCCCGGCTTCATGGGCCTTCTTTTATCCGAGTGAAATCTACCCAGCAACCCAAGTTGCTCCTCAGAGAGATTGTTTCTAGATCTTTGTTCATTTTGGTGGGCCTTCTCTGGACACCTTCCATCTCGTCCCAGTCCATGCCTGGAATTGTTGTGCCCAGAAATGGATGAAGTCTTTATTTCAGGGGAGATCTGACCAAAGCAGAAGAGAGTGGGAATTATGACATCTCTCCATCTAGACCAGGCCTGGGCCAACCTGGGCCCTCCAGGTGTTTTGGACTTCAACACCCACAATTCTTAACAGCCTTGGGCCCCTTTCCTTTTCGCTCAAGCAGCTGAGAGGGAAGAGGAAAGGGTCTGAGGCTGTTAGGAATTGTGGGAGTTGAAGTCCAAAATACTTGAAGGGCCCCAATTGGCCCATGCCTTATCTAGACACTATCCTCCTATTGATGCAGCCAAGAATTTCATTTGCTTTGTTTGCTGCTGCATCACAGTGCTGACTCATATTTCGTTGATACTCCATCGAGACCCCCTAGATCCATTTTAGATGGACTGTTTTCAAGCCAGGCCATTCACCTCATGTTCATTTTGCTTTCCTAGATGGTTGGTGAAGAGAGGCATCAAACCAAGATATTTTTCCCAGTGTAGACAAAACCTGGAGAGATGTTGGGTGGGGGGCCTCGGCCGTCCTCTCCCGGCTTCGTGGGCCTCGGGTCGGTTCCTTTCCTGGGCGAGGAGCCGTTGCCAAGGTGCTCAGAGCCCGCTCCCCCGCCAGCCTGAGACATGGTCCCTACTCACGAGTTGGTGTGCAGGTAGTCGAAAGTCAGCTGGGCCCGCTGAAGGCAGCTGTAGTTCGAGAACGCCATTCCGTCGGGAGCGCCGGCCTTCCAAGCCCGCTACGCGCGCCCACTTCCGGCCCTCCCGCGGCCTTGCTTCCGGTCGAGCCTCGCCGGGCAGGCCAAGCCAGACTGCGCACGCGCGCCCCTCACCCGCTTCCCCCTCCCCCCCCCGGAGTGCCTTCTGGCCTCTTTAAACAATGGCCTGCGCTTCTCCTTCCCCCTCAGCCTGAACCAGGCTCCTTTCTCCTCCGGGTTCCCGGCGCGGCCTTCCTCGGCCAGGCTGCCCTCGTATAGCGGCTTTGGCGGACGGCGCGGAAGGGAAGGGGGCGGAGGCACAAGCGTCACCGCCGCTGCCCTCCTATTGGCTGAGCGGCGTCACGTGACCAGAGCAACATGGCGGCGAGACGGAGCGCGGAGGCCCTCAGAGGCCCGGGAAGGAAGAGAAAAAAAGCCACCGCTGCCGTTGGCCTTTTGGGGACCGGGCGGGCGGAGGGAAGGGGCGGCGGGCGTGGGGGAAGGCCAAAGGAGCGGCGAAGCGTCCGACTAAAGCGGCTTGAGGTGCGAGTAACCGCGCGAGGCTCCCCCCCTTCTTTCCCCCGCCTATTCCTTCAGAAGGCGAGCTCTTGGGTCGTAGGCCTTGCCAGGAAGAGCCGTATCTTTACAACCGGGATGGCGCGTTTCTTTCTCTCAGGCAGCCGATTGCACCCTCCATCCCCCCCCCCCCCCGGGTCCTCTCTCGCGGCCTCTCAGAGCGTGTTTAAGGGGGCGGGTGAGAAGGCGCAATCTTTTAAGGAGTGGGCGGGGCACGCCTCGCGCTCCTATTGGTGGGCGCGCTCCTATTGGCGGGCTTCCTCCTTTGGCTCCTCCCTCTCAGCTGAACTGCCTCAACTGAAGAGCCAAGTCACAAAATGGAGGCCTTGCCAGGGTTTCCCCCTTGGCTGGCAATTTTTAAAACCCCCTTCTGAAGAGGATCATTTCCTTAGTGGCAACAGGACACCTTTGAGAACAAGAACGACTAGCTAGTCCTCTCCATTTGACATTGATCACTTGTCTCCTTTTTCTTCCTTCCTCCATCTTGTAGTTCTCCTGCCATTTACCTTCCTCAGAGGCTGTTTTCCTCTGAAGAGATTGACAGGATGCTTTTTTTAAAAAGGGAGTAATTTAGTCAGATACTCTGTGCCTTCATTCCTCACAGGCCCACTTTTTTTGGTTTTCCTCCTAACCCCCCCCCCCCCCAGCGGTGGACGCTCCTTTGGAGGCGTTTAAGCAGAGGCTGGATGGCCATCTGTCTGGGGTGCTTTGAATGTGATTTTCCTTCTTGGCAGGAAGTTGGACTAGATGGCCCATGAGGTCTCTTCCAACTCTATGATTGTGTAATTCTATAATCCCTCACAGTGTCACCATTTGTTTCAGAAATGCTGTGGTGAAGAAGGCAGTGTCATAAAATGTCTGCATGGTTCCCTCTCTCCTGTCTTTTTCTTCCAGTCATATCCCACAGCATTTCCCTTCATTTTTTAAACTGTTTAAATAACTAGATTTATTAATTGACTGCGGGGGACATTTAAAAAAAAGAAATAACAACTGGGACTCAGGTTGTTTATTGTGATTCCCATCTCTTTACAGGCGACTTCTTGGGAGAAGGACGGTTGTATTTGTTTGAGCAATATTTTGTGTAAAAGTTTGAAATGCCGATGTGTTTCAGCGTTAAGTTTTCTAAGCGAAAAATTAAGAAAGGTCACGTTTCAGAGAGCGCAACAGCATCGGCACGTCTTCTCTTATTCAAAGGAATGACATGTTGGTAACGTTCTTGGTGTGATTTCATAGGATTGGATATTTCTGTTTCGTCCAAAGCAAGAAAAGTTAGAGAGTTAAGAAAAGGTACCGATTATTTAATTACTTATAAAGGAATGGTAATGTGGAACTATTTTGTGTGTGTGTGTGTGTGTGTATACACCTTCAAAATGCCTGTTGACTTATGATAACCTCATGAATTTCATAGGTTTTTTTTTTAAAATAAGGAAGACTCAGAGGTGGTTCATGCCTGTAAGTAATCTCAATTTTGTTACGTCAGAATGAACTAATTTTATCCATGTCTGTCAAAACACCAAATTGCAACCTACCCAGTGTGTACCCTGGTCTGTATTTTTAAGTGAAAATGATGCATTGTGGGATTCTAGCCTGATTGGATTGTAAGGTTTTCCAAGTTATTTTAAACAGATGACAGATTCTGTTACCCAACAGTGCTTTTTGTAGTCTGTTTACTAGAGCTTATTAGTCTCATTATTTGTTTGTTTTATGATAGATTGTCATACATTTATAATGTGCACCTGTGTTGCAGTTTTCAGATGACTTTTTTTTTCCAGTGGTGCAATGGCAGCTGTTCAGTAGCTGTTGCATTTCTGGCATGATTATAGTACCATGGGTATCCCTGATTTTCAGTCCTGTTAAGTCCTTATTTCCAAATATTTCAGACTCACTACTCTTGTACGCAGTGTTTCTTGACTATTGCCTGCTTGGCATGGAATCTGGATCATCAACACCATGTCAGTTCATCAAACTCAAAAGGATTTGGAGACCAATGCAAACACTTGAACAAGTTGTTGGATACCCAGAGAAGAGGAGACAGAGCTCATTTCTGTGATACTTAAAGGAGTCTTCGATCATTCCATTGGCAGAACAGGTTAGCAGTTTAGTTCTTGATTAATAGTATTATGTCTCAACATCCTTTTTTTATCAGCAAGTATATATGAAATCTCTCCAAAGAAGGACACCAGGAGGAGGAGAGGCAGGGCTTTGAGGTAGGAATCTTATGGCAAGTTGTATCAAAGCCATTTATTTCAAACTGGAACAACACTAAAGCTTTTCAAGAAAATGTGTGTACAGTACCACCCCTGTATCCACAACCTACTGCAGAAACAGAAATCTGGATAATAGTGAACCCTATTGAAATTAATGACTACCACTGGAAGTTACTGGAGGATCTATACATTCCTGGAGAGAGATGCTCTATGTGTAAGTTTTGGCAGAAGGATATCATATAATTGACTGGAGGACCTAGATGACATGGAGGTAGGTGAAACTGTGGGTATCAATTCTGCAGGTACAGGGGTCATACTGTAGAATCGACCTGGTCTGGAAAAGTGAAGAATTACTGTTTAATACATGGAGAAAAAAATGAAAATTTCATATGGAGACATTTTGATTGCTGATACATGATTGGAAGACTTTATAATGGGATTTTGACAAAATTAGTTGGATAAACTGCTGGGAGGGGGGGAGGGGAGCCTGAACAGAAGAATTAAAGGATGAAAGAAATGGTCGAGCTGTATCTTTTCAAACACTGCAGATTCTGAAGCATGTTGCTTGGAGTGGTTTCAGGTGAAATGGAAGTGGCATTCTCTGTGTCTCCTCTCTCTCCAGCATATTCCCCCTCACCCACTCCTCCCATGTGGGTTCCCTTCTTACCGTCATTTGGCAAAAAGCTCCATAAAATGTTGTCTAGGTCCTTTTTTGTAACAAGTAAGTGTGGGATTCTTCCTTGTGAGCTCTGCTACTGGCATGCCCTCTCCTCTGTCTTGTCTATCTCTCTCATGCTCTTCCCTTTCACCATTTTGTGAAAACCTGTTTGTTCTTTAACTATAGAAAACATAAAACGGCAGCCGTTTGCTTTTTTTTCCTAAAGGGTGTGTGGCATTCTTTCTTCTTCAAAGAAAACAACTATATAACTTGTCATTGTATCGTGAACTCTCTCTACCTGGATTTATTCCCCTGATGTTGTAAAGACTAGACTTTTCTTTGATGATGAGGTTAATTGCAAACTAATGTTATTTTATTATGTGTTAGAGGACAGTGGTTGTCTTGTGTATCCTGCACCATCTTTAAGCAATTGCTTTGTTTTATGAAATGTAAAGTGTTCAAAACATGGACTAGTGCGGTATGAGAAAAGAGTGTGGCCCATACAGTACTTTGGAGCTCTCCCTTCCATATCTATCTTATTTATTGTATCTAAGACACTACTAACAAACATTTCTGTCTTACTCCTTTATACAGTGTATCATTTGTGGAACACAGAACTGCAAATACACATGCTTTCCTGATTACTTTGTTTGGTTTTGTTTGAATGGTGTGACAATGATTCAGTATGATCTTGTGTTACTGGTACAACTTTTTAAACCAAGGCTGGCATCTTCTGAAACACATGCAGCTCCTGTGGGGCTCAAAAGAACGGGCTGAGCTCTCCCCTCCTGACCTTGGCTTTTCCGTCTTGTGAAAACACTACTTGCGTGGTTTATTTCACACTTGCTGTAAAAATTGTGGGAATATCACCTGATAAACTGTTGAATAAGAGCCTGAATAGAAGCATAAGGAGTGAAAGACATACCGACATGGATTTTTCTCACCACAGGTTTGCAACACTGCCCTTGGGTTGTCTGCCTGCAGTACGGTGGGGAGTATGGAGCATTCGGCACACAGGCCTGTCTAATCGGAAGGGAAAGGGTGGGATTAGTTTTGGATATGGAAATGTTCACAAAATGGAGGCCGGGCCCTTTTTATTCATTGAAAAATGGGGAGTGGTATTGTTCCGCGTGAATGCTATCTATTGGCTCTCTTCATTCCAGCCCATTCTTTCTCGCTCCTCCCTCCTGAGTTCCCTCCCCACTCTGCCGCCATTTTGTGAAAAATATGGTTTATCTGGAGGAAAGTGCTACATAAAATGGTGGCCAGCTGCTTCCTATTGGTCCTGTCCCTCATTGTCTTGCCCAACCACTCCCTTTGTCTCCTGTGTTCCCTCCCTTTTTTGAAAAGGTGCTTGTGCGCTAACTGTTGGATACAGCCTCGTGGTTCTCTTCCTCCGCCTTCTCCTGCCCACTCCCTCCCTCCTCCCTCTACCAGCATTTTCTGCAGTGGTTGTTTAACCATATCCAAAGAAGATGGCAACATTAATAATCCTACACAATAATCTTGATACAGCTCATCTGCCTTGTACCGTCTTCTCTGCTTTTCTGTTCATTGTCAGCAAAGCTTATGACACAATCTGATGAACTTATTTCGTGATGTCTAATCAGAACTTGAAATAGAGCTGGACCGGAAGAGGAAAGGGTTAAAGAAACACAATGAATTCTCGAGCACACTTGTAGTATGAAGGCTATGCATAATTTGGGAGCATATAGTTTGGGATTGCTTTTGGTAAGAGAAAGCAGCTTGTTTGCATGGCACACTGTTCCTAGATTGAGCAATATGGACGGAACAACAACATGAGTGGAAATGAAGCTGCATCTCTTGTTCTGCTTGATGGTGGGAGTGGCGTTCCTCCTCCAGTTCCATGTGCTTCTTCGTACCTCCCCTCTCCAGCCTCCTTTCTCTCTGACTCCTCCCTCCTCCACCATTTTGTGAAATGACCCTTCTATCTCTTTTATAGGAAAGAGTTTCATGAAATGGTGGCTGTTTTTTTTTCCCAAAGGAGGTGTGGTGTCCTTTCTCTGGAGCTCCCTCCTGCGGCATTTGCCTTCAGGGAAGAGGAAGCTGCAAAACATGGCTGAAGTTTTCTTCTTTGTCAGTCCTGTCTAGTAGCAGCCCCCACCTGCTTTATGATAAAGTAAATAGGCTCTCCAAACCCTCCTTGCTGCTTTACAGTTTACTTTCAAGCATTATTTTTAAATTTAACTCAGCAGTTTCATGGTGGATTCATTGCAAAGAAGGTGAAGAAATGAATAAAGTTGAAAAAAAGCCTCCACTATGTTGGAGCTACATCAGCCTCAGCTATCAAGTTGCTTTTCTTCTTCTTGAGGGATCAAAGGAGAACTGTCTCATGTTTCTGGCCTGATGACCAAAGAGGGAGGATTGCAGATTGAAAAGCAGAGGGCAACACTTAGTGGGAAATCTGCTCATGCAGCCCTCAAGGAAAGTGGCAGAGTTCCCTCCTCCCCATTTCTTTGCCTCTCACTATTCAACAGCTTTCCGCACTGCTGTTGACCTTTCTGTATTTGTCCCTTTAAAGCACTGCTTACAGAGTTTAGGATGCTGCTTGGACAGCCTCTTAGAATCATAGAATTAAAGAGTTGGAAGAGATCTCATGGGCCATCCAGTCCAACCCCCTGGCAAGAAGCAGGAATATTGCATTCAAATCACCCCCGGCAGATGGCCATCCAGCCTCTGTTTAAAAGCTTCCAAAGAAGGAGCCTCCACCACACTCTGGGGCAGAGAGTTCCACTGCTGAGCGGCTCTCACAGTCAGGAAGTTCTTCCTCATGTTCAGATGAAATCTCCTTTCTTGTAGTTTGAAGCCATTGTTTCGCGTCCTAGTCTCCAGGGAAGCAGAAAACAAGCTTGCTCCCTCCTCCCTCTGGCTTCCTCTCACATATTTATACATGGCTATCAGTGATTATGTCTGACCTGTAATTGAAAGTGAGCCTGAAGAAAAGCTAGTAGTATAAAGTCTATTACAGGACAGAGTGCTGTGGACTGAAAAGTTGTGTGAGCGGGCAGGAAGGTCTTGTTCTGCTTGAAGGGGGGAGTGGCGTTCCATACACTTCTGGCCCCATGTGCTTTTTAGTCCCTCCCCTCGCCTGCCTCTTTTTTCTCTGACTCCTCCACCATTTTGTGAAAAGGATCTGATTATCTTTTCTATGGGAATGAGTTCCATGAAATGGCAGTCCAGTGCTTTCCTCCACCCCACCCCCCATGGAAGTGGCCTTTCTTAAGCCCCCTGGCGTCATCTCCCACTCACCTTGCTGGAGGTGTGGTGTCCTTCCTTGTGCTTCCTGCATCCCTCCTCCATGCTGCTGACTCACACTCTCCCTCCTCCCCTCACCAGTGTTTTTTTGCCAAGGCTCTTTTGCCTTCTGGGGAAAAAAATGCTGTGACATCATTTTGTTTGAAGGAGGCACCTGTGGTCTTTCTGTTGGCTGATAGCAGACTGGTCCCTACCTGGTAATGATATTGTTACAATATTCAAAAGCTGGTGTTGTTTTGTCTTTTCAGTTAGGAAATGGCAGCTTTTCTCTGTGGCCTTGTATTCTCAGCCTGATGATTGTGCTGGAGTTGGGACTATGTTTTGAAAAAAGGAAGGTCAAGAAAATTGAAAATAAAGTCAGCTGCCATAACACTCTGGTGAACTGGATGAACACTCCCCAATTTGCTACCATTTCTTTTCATAAAGTGCACCTTGGAAATAATCAAGCATTTAGAGAAAACCATGAAAGGAACAAAGAATTGTCAATCTTGTATGGACCAGCAATTGGAGCCCCTGGTGGCGCAGTGGGTTAAACCCCTGTGCCGGCAGGACTGAAGACCGACAGGTTGCAGGTTCGAATCGGGGGAGAGGTGGATGAGCTCCCTCTATCAGCTCCAGCTCCTCATACGGGAACATGGGAGAAGCCTCCCACAAGGATGATAAAAAAAAGGATCAAATCACTCAGGTGTCCCCTAGGTAACGTCCTTGCAGACAGCCAATTCTCTCACACCACAAGCGACTTGCTCCTGACACCACAAAAAAAAAAAAAGCAATTCTCAACTTCTATTGTTTCGTCAGTGCTTTAAGAACCCTTCAGAATGTCTTTTCATTGGTAACCATTGGTGTGTCAGTGAGAATTGAAGTTTGAAAAGCAGTGGGAAACACTGTTGGAAAGAAAACTGCTTATCTGACACTAAAGAGAGGTGCCTGAGCCCCTCATTGAAATCTCTCTTTCAAGGTTCCAAAAACAGCTTTCCCCTCTTAGACCATCCTCGCTCCTTTAAGGTTCTGTGCAAAATTTCCGATGTGGAGTGCAAAAAGATGCCTGAGCACAAATGAAAAATGTGAAAACCATGTAATCTGGCATGTGTTAGTACACATGTAGGATAAACTACTATCTGGAATTAGTGTACGTGCAACTAGGTCTGACTTCTGATCATGGAAAGTAGTTTCCTTGCTACCCTATTCCTGGAGAGGTGGATTCAAAAGCTGTGTGAGTGGAAATGAAGCTCCAGGTCTTGTTTTGCTTGAAGGGGGGAGTGGCTTTCCTCCTTGCCAGCTCCATGTGCTTATTTGTCCCTCCCCTCTCCTGCCTCTTTTCTCTAACTCCTCCTCCTCCGCCATTTTGTGAAAAGCATTTGATTATATTTTCTATAGGAAGGAGTTCCATCAAATGGCGGTCTGGTGCATTCATCCCCCCCTCCATTAAAATGTCCTTTCATGAGCTATGCGCCCCCTGGCGTCATCGCCCACTCATCTTGCTGGAGACGTGGTGTCCTTCCTTGGCCGTCCTGAATCCCTCCTCCATGCTGCTGACTCACACTCTCCCTCCTCCTCTCACCGGTGTTTTATGCAAGGCTCTTTTGCCTTATGGGGAAAAAAGGTTGCGGCATTCTTTTGTTCGAAGAAAATGGTGATCTTTCTGTTGGCTAGTTGCAGACTGGTCCCCTACCTGGTTGCATTTCTTGCCTGATGAGCAAAGAAGGAGGATTGTAGTTTGAAAAGCATAAAGCAACACTTTGTGGGAAATCTGCTCACGCAGCCCTCAGGGGAAGTGGCCGAGTTCTCTCCTTCCATTTCTTGGCTTCTCACTAATAAACAGCTTTCCCCACTGCTGTTGACCTTTCTGTGTTTGTGCCTTTAAAGCACTGCTTACAGAGTTTAGGATGCAGCTTGGAAATCCTCTTCAGTGATTACGTCTTATCTGTTATTAAAAGAGAGCTTGAAGAAAAACTTGTAGCATAAGGTCTATTGCAGGACAGAGTGCTGTGGAATGAGAAGTTGTGTGAGCGGGCAGGAAGGTCTTGTTCTGCTTGAAGGGGGAATGGCTTTCCTCCTTGCGGGCTCCATGTGCTTCTGGCCCCTTCTGCTTTTTTCTCCCTCCCCTCTCCTGCCTCTTTTCTCTCTGACTGCTCCTCCTCCACCATTTTGTGAAAAGGATCTGACTATCTTTTCAATCGGAAGGAGTTCCATGAAATGGCAGTCCGGTGCTCTCGTCCTCTTGTTTTGCTTGTAGGGGGAGTGGCTTTCCTTTTTGCCAGCTCCAAGTGCTTCTGGCCCCACGTGCTTTTGTTTTGTGTCCCTCCCCTCTCCTGCTTCTTTTCTCTCTGACTTCGCCTCTTCCACCATTGTGTGAAAAGGATCTGACTATCTTTTCAATAGGAAGGAGTTCCATGAAATGGAGGTCCGGTGCTCTCCTCCTTTTGTTTTGCTTGAAGGGGGAGTGGTTTTCCTCTTTGCCGGCTCCATGTGCTTTTGGCCCCACGTGCTTTTGTTTTGTGTCCCTCCCCTCTCCTGCCTCTTTTCTCTCTGACTCCTCCTCCTCCTCCACCATTTTGTGAAAAGGATCTGACTATCTTTTCAATAGGAAGGAGTTCCATGAAATGGAGGTTCGGTGCTCTCCTCCTCTTGTTTTGCTTGAAGGGGGAGTGGCTTTCCTCTTTGCCGGCTCCATGTGCTTTTGGCTCCACGTGCTTTTGTTTTGTGTCCCTCCCCTCTCCTGCCTATTTTCTCTCTGACTTCGCCTCTTCCACCATTTTGTGAAAAGGATCTGACTATTTTTTTCAATAGGAAGGAGTTCGATGAAATGGAGGTCTGGTGCTCTCGTCCTCTTGTTTTGCTTGAAGGGGGAGTGGCTTTTCTCTGTGCCCGCTCCATGTGCTTCTGGCCCCATGTGCTTTTGTTTTGTGTGCCTCCCCTCTCCTGCCTCTTTTCTCTCCGACTTCTCCTCTTCCACCATTGTGTGAATAGGTTCTGATTATCTTTTCTATAGGAAGGAGTTCCATGAAATGGAGGTCCGGTGCTGTCCTCCTCTTGTTTTGCTTGAAGGGGGAGTAGCTTTCTTCTTTGCTGGCTCCATGTGCTTCTGGCCCCTTCTGCTTTTTTCTCCCTCCCCTCTCCTGCCTCTTTTCTCTCTGACTGCTCCTCCTCCATCATTTTGTGAAAAGGATCTGACTATCTTTTCAATAGGAAGGAGTTCCATGAAATGGCAGTCCGGTGCTCTCCTCCTCTTGTTTTGCTTGAAGGGGGAGTGGCTTTCCTCTTTGCCGGCTCCATGTGCTTCTGGCCCTACGTGCTTTTGTTTTGTGTCCCTCCCCTCTCCTACCTCTATTCTCTCTGACTCCTCCTCCAATTTGTGAAAAGGATCTGATTATCTTTTCTATAGGAAGGAGTTCCATGAAATGGCAGTCCGGTGCTTTCATCCTCCCCCTACCCCCAATGGAAGTGTCCTTTCTTGAGCATTGCGCACCCTGGCGTCATCTCTCACTCATCTTCCTGGAAGCGTGGTATCCTTTCTTGGCCTTACTGTATCCCTCCTCCATGCTGCTCACTCAGAATCCCTCCTCCCCTCATTGTTTTTTTATGCAAGCCTCTTTCGACTTTATGGTTGAAAAAGGATTGCAGCATCCTTTTGTTTGAAGAAAATGGTGATCTTTCTCTTGGCTATTTGCAGAGTGGTCCCCTACCTGGTCACATTTCTGGCCTGATGACCAAAGAGGGAGGATTGTAGTTTGAAAAGCAGAGGGCAACACTTAGTGGGAAATCTGCTCACGAAGCCCTCGGGGAAGCGGCTGAGTTCCCCCCTCCCATTTCTTTGCTTCTCACTAATAAACATATTTCCTCACTGCTCTTGATGTTTCTGTGTTTGTGCCCTTAAAGCACAGTTTACACAGTTTAGGATTAAGCTTGGAGATTCTCTTCAATGATTATGTCTAATCTGTTCTTGAATGAGAGTCTGCGCAAAAGCTTACAGTATAGAATGTATTGCAGGACAGAGTGCTGTGGACTGAAGAGTTGTGTGAGCGGGCAGGAAGGTCTTGTTCTGCTTGAAGGGGGAATGGCTTTCCTCCTTGCGGGCTCCATGTGCTTCTGGCCCCTTCTGCTTTTTTCTCCCTCCCCTCTCCTGCCTCTTTTCTCTCTGACTGCTCCTCCTCCATCATTTTGTGAAAAGGATCTGACTATCTTTTCAATAGGAAGGAGTTCCATGAAATGGCAGTCCGGTGCTCTCCTCCTCTTGTTTTGCTTGAAGGGGGAGTGGCTTTCCTCTTTGCCGGCTCCATGTGCTTTTGGCCCCACGTGCGTTTGTTTTGTGTCCCTCCCCTCTCCTGCCTCTTTTCTCTCTGACTCCTACTCCACCATTTTGTGAAAAGGATCTGACTATCTTTTCAATAGGAAGGAGTTCCATGAAATGGTGGTCTGGTGCTCTCGTCCTCTTGTTTTGCTTGAAGGGGGAGTGGCTTTCCTCTTTGCCGGCTCCATGTGCTTCTGGCCCTACGTGCTTTTGTTTTGTGTCCCTCCCCTCTCCTGCCTCTTTTCTCTCTGACTCCTCCTCCAATTTGTGAAAAGGATCTGATTATATTTTCTATAGGAAGGAGTTCCATCAAATGGCGGTCTGGTGCATTCATCCCCCCCCCTCCATTAAAATGTCCTTTCTTGAGCTTTGCGCCCCCTGGCGTCATCTCTCACTCATCTTGCTGGAAGCGTGGTGTCCTTCCTTGGCCTTCCTGAATCCCTCCTCCCTGCTGCTGACTGACTCTCTCCCTCCTCCTCTCACCTGTGTTTTATGCAAGGCTCTTTTGCCTTATGGGTAAAAAAAGGTTGCGGCATCCTTTTGTTCGAAGAAAACGGTGATCTTTCTGTTGGCTAGTTGCAGACTGGTCCCCTACCTGGTCCCATTTCTTGCCTGATGACCAAAGAGGGAGGGTTGTAGTTTGAAAAGCAGAGGGCAACACTTAGTGGGAAATCTGCTCACTGAGCCTTCAGGGGAAGTGGCCGAGTTCTCTCCTTCCATTTCTTGGCTTCTCATTAATAAACAGCTTTCCCCACTGCTGTTGACCTTTCTGTGTTTGTGCCTTTAAAGCACTGCTTACAGAGTTTAGGATGCAGCTTGGACATCCTCTTCAGTGATTACGTCTTATCTGTTATTAAAAGAGAGCTTGAAGAAAAACTTGTAGCATAAGGTCTATTGCAGGACAGAGTGCTGTGGAATGAGAAGTTGTGTGAGCGGGCAGGAAGGTCTTGTTCTGCTTGAAGGGGGAATGGCTTTCCTCCTTGCGGGCTCCATGTGCTTCTGGCCCCTTCTGTTTTTTTCTCCCTCCCCTCTCCTGCCTCTTTTCTCTCTGACTGCTCCTCCTCCACCATTTTGTGAAAAGGATCTGACTATCTTTTCAATCGGAAGGAGTTCCATGAAATGGCAGTCCGGTGCTCTCGTCCTCTTGTTTTGCTTGTAGGGGGAGTGGCTTTCCTTTTTGCCAGCTCCACGTGCTTCTGGCCCCATGTGCTTTTGTTTTGTGTCCCTCCCCTCTCCTGCTTCTTTTCTCTCTGACTTCGCCTCTTCCACCATTGTGTGAAAAGGATCTGACTATCTTTGCAAAAGGAAGGAGTTCCATGAAATGGAGGTTCGGTGCTCTCCTCCTTTTGTTTTGCTTGAAGGGGGAGTGGTTTTCCTCTTTGCCGGCTCCATGTGCTTTTGGCCCCACGTACTTTTGTTTTGTGTCCCTCCCCTCTCCTGCTTCTTTTCTCTCTGACTTCACCTCTTCCACCATTGTGTGAAAAGGATCTGACTATCTTTTCTAAGGAAGGAGTTTCATGAAATGGAGGTCCGGTGTTCTCCTCCTCTTGTTTTGCTTGAAGGGGGAGTGGCTTTCCTCTTTGCTGGCTCCATGTGCTTCTGGCACCACGTGCTTTTGTTTTGTGTCCCTCCCCTCTCCTACCTCTTTTCTCTCTGACTCCTCCAATTTGTGAAAAGGATCTGATTATCTTTTCTATAGGAAGGAGTTCCATGAAATGTCAGACCGGTGCTCTCGTCCTCTTGTTTTGCTTTTAGGGGGAGTGGCTTTCCTTTTTGCCAGCTCCAAGTGCTTCTGGCCCCATGTGCTTTTGTTTTGTGTCCCTCCCCTCTCCTGCCTCTTTTCTCTCTGACACCTCCTCCTCCACCATTTTGTGAAAAGGATTTGACTATCTTTTCTATGGGAGGAGTTCCATGTAATGGAGGTCCGGTGCTCTCCTCCTCTTGTTTTGCTTGAAGGGGGAGTGGCTTTCCTCTTTGCCGGCTCCATGTGCTTCTGGCCCTACGTGCTTTTGTTTTGTGTCCCTCCCCTCTCCTACCTCTATTCTCTCTGACTCCTCCTCCAATTTGTGAAAAGGATCTGATTATCTTTTCTATAGGAAGGAGTTCCATGAAATGGCAGTCCGGTGCTTTCATCCTCCCCCTACCCCCAATGGAAGTGTCCTTTCTTGAGCATTGCGCACCCTGGCGTCATCTCTCACTCATCTTCCTGGAAGCGTGGTATCCTTTCTTGGCCTTACTGTATCCCTCCTCCATGCTGCTCACTCAGAATCCCTCCTCCCCTCATTGTTTTTTTATGCAAGCCTCTTTCGACTTTATGGTTGAAAAAGGATTGCAGCATCCTTTTGTTTGAAGAAAATGGTGATCTTTCTCTTGGCTATTTGCAGAGTGGTCCCCTACCTGGTCACATTTCTGGCCTGATGACCAAAGAGGGAGGATTGTAGTTTGAAAAGCAGAGGGCAACACTTAGTGGGAAATCTGCTCACTGAGCCTTCAGGGGAAGTGGCCGAGTTCTCTCCTTCCATTTCTTGGCTTCTCATTAATAAACAGCTTTCCCCACTGCTGTTGACCTTTCTGTGTTTGTGCCTTTAAAGCACTGCTTACAGAGTTTAGGATGCAGCTTGGACATCCTCTTCAGTGATTACGTCTTATCTGTTATTAAAAGAGAGCCTGAAGAAAAACTTGTAGCATAAGGTCTATTGCAGGACAGAGTGCTGTGGAATGAGAAGTTGTGTGAGCGGGCAGGAAGGTCTTGTTCTGCTTGAAGGGGGAATGGCTTTCCTCCTTGCGGGCTCCATGTGCTTCTGGCCCCTTCTGCTTTTTTCTCCCTCCCCTCTCCTGCCTCTTTTCTCTCTGACTGCTCCTCCTCCACCATTTTGTGAAAAGGATCTGACTATCTTTTCAATCGGAAGGAGTTCCATGAAATGGCAGTCCGGTGCTCTCGTCCTCTTGTTTTGCTTGTAGGGGGAGTGGCTTTCCTTTTTGCCAGCTCCACGTGCTTCTGGCCCCATGTGCTTTTGTTTTGTGTCCCTCCCCTCTCCTGCTTCTTTTCTCTCTGACTTCGCCTCTTCCACCATTGTGTGAAAAGGATCTGACTATCTTTGCAAAAGGAAGGAGTTCCATGAAATGGAGGTTCGGTGCTCTCCTCCTTTTGTTTTGCTTGAAGGGGGAGTGGTTTTCCTCTTTGCCGGCTCCATGTGCTTTTGGCCCCACGTACTTTTGTTTTGTGTCCCTCCCCTCTCCTGCTTCTTTTCTCTCTGACTTCACCTCTTCCACCATTGTGTGAAAAGGATCTGACTATCTTTTCTAAGGAAGGAGTTTCATGAAATGGAGGTCCGGTGTTCTCCTCCTCTTGTTTTGCTTGAAGGGGGAGTGGCTTTCCTCTTTGCTGGCTCCATGTGCTTCTGGCACCACGTGCTTTTGTTTTGTGTCCCTCCCCTCTCCTACCTCTTTTCTCTCTGACTCCTCCAATTTGTGAAAAGGATCTGATTATCTTTTCTATAGGAAGGAGTTCCATGAAATGTCAGACCGGTGCTCTCGTCCTCTTGTTTTGCTTTTAGGGGGAGTGGCTTTCCTTTTTGCCAGCTCCAAGTGCTTCTGGCCCCATGTGCTTTTGTTTTGTGTCCCTCCCCTCTCCTGCCTCTTTTCTCTCTGACACCTCCTCCTCCACCATTTTGTGAAAAGGATTTGACTATCTTTTCTATGGGAGGAGTTCCATGTAATGGAGGTCCGGTGCTCTCCTCCTCTTGTTTTGCTTGAAGGGGGAGTGGCTTTCCTCTTTGCCGGCTCCATGTGCTTCTGGCCCTACGTGCTTTTGTTTTGTGTCCCTCCCCTCTCCTACCTCTATTCTCTCTGACTCCTCCTCCAATTTGTGAAAAGGATCTGATTATCTTTTCTATAGGAAGGAGTTCCATGAAATGGCAGTCCGGTGCTTTCATCCTCCCCCTACCCCCAATGGAAGTGTCCTTTCTTGAGCATTGCGCACCCTGGCGTCATCTCTCACTCATCTTCCTGGAAGCGTGGTATCCTTTCTTGGCCTTACTGTATCCCTCCTCCATGCTGCTCACTCAGAATCCCTCCTCCCCTCATTGTTTTTTTATGCAAGCCTCTTTCGACTTTATGATTGAAAAAGGATTGCGGTATCCTTTTGTTTGAAGAAAATGGTGATCTTTCTCTTGGCTATTTGCAGAGTGGTCCCCTACCTGGTCACATTTCTGGCCTGATGACCAAAGAGGGAGGATTGTAGTTTGAAAAGCAGAGGGCAACACTTAGTGGGAAATCTGCTCACTGAGCCTTCAGGGGAAGTGGCCGAGTTCTCTCCTTCCATTTCTTGGCTTCTCATTAATAAACAGCTTTCCCCACTGCTGTTGACCTTTCTGTGTTTGTGCCTTTAAAGCACTGCTTACAGAGTTTAGGATGCAGCTTGGACATCCTCTTCAGTGATTACGTCTTATCTGTTATTAAAAGAGAGCCTGAAGAAAAACTTGTAGCATAAGGTCTATTGCAGGACAGAGTGCTGTGGAATGAGAAGTTGTGTGAGCGGGAAGGAAGGTCTTGTTCTGCTTGAAGGGGGAATGGCTTTCCTCCTTGCGGGCTCCATGTGCTTCTGGCCCCTTCTGCTTTTTTCTCCCTCCCCTCTCCTGCCTCTTTTCTCTCTGACTGCTCCTCCTCCACCATTTTGTGAAAAGGATCTGACTATCTTTTCAATCGGAAGGAGTTCCATGAAATGGCAGTCCGGTGCTCTCGTCCTCTTGTTTTGCTTGTAGGGGGAGTGGCTTTCCTTTTTGCCAGCTCCACGTGCTTCTGGCCCCATGTGCTTTTGTTTTGTGTCCCTCCCCTCTCCTGCTTCTTTTCTCTCTGACTTCGCCTCTTCCACCATTGTGTGAAAAGAATCTGACTATCTTTGCAAAAGGAAGGAGTTCCATGAAATGGAGGTTCGGTGCTCTCCTCCTTTTGTTTTGCTTGAAGGGGGAGTGGTTTTCCTCTTTGCCGGCTCCATGTGCTTTTGGCCCCACGTACTTTTGTTTTGTGTCCCTCCCCTCTCCTGCTTCTTTTCTCTCTGACTTCACCTCTTCCACCATTGTGTGAAAAGGATCTGACTATCTTTTCTAAGGAAGGAGTTTCATGAAATGGAGGTCCGGTGTTCTCCTCCTCTTGTTTTGCTTGAAGGGGGAGTGGCTTTCCTCTTTGCTGGCTCCATGTGCTTCTGGCACCACGTGCTTTTGTTTTGTGTCCCTCCCCTCTCCTACCTCTTTTCTCTCTGACTCCTCCTCCAATTTGTGAAAAGGATCTGATTATCTTTTCTATAGGAAGGAGTTCCATGAAATGTCAGACCGGTGCTCTCGTCCTCTTGTTTTGCTTTTAGGGGGAGTGGCTTTCCTTTTTGCCAGCTCCAAGTGCTTCTGGCCCCATGTGCTTTTGTTTTGTGTCCCTCCCCTCTCCTGCCTCTTTTCTCTCTGACACCTCCTCCTCCACCATTTTGTGAAAAGGATTTGACTATCTTTTCTATGGGAGGAGTTCCATGTAATGGAGGTCCGGTGCTCTCCTCCTCTTGTTTTGCTTGAAGGGGGAGTGGCTTTCCTCTTTGCCGGCTCCATGTGCTTCTGGCCCTACGTGCTTTTGTTTTGTGTCCCTCCCCTCTCCTACCTCTATTCTCTCTGACTCCTCCTCCAATTTGTGAAAAGGATCTGATTATCTTTTCTATAGGAAGGAGTTCCATGAAATGGCAGTCCGGTGCTTTCATCCTCCCCCTACCCCCAATGGAAGTGTCCTTTCTTGAGCATTGCGCACCCTGGCGTCATCTCTCACTCATCTTCCTGGAAGCGTGGTATCCTTTCTTGGCCTTACTGTATCCCTCCTCCATGCTGCTCACTCAGAATCCCTCCTCCCCTCATTGTTTTTTTATGCAAGCCTCTTTCGACTTTATGGTTGAAAAAGGATTGCAGCATCCTTTTGTTTGAAGAAAATGGTGATCTTTCTCTTGGCTATTTGCAGAGTGGTCCCCTACCTGGTCACATTTCTGGCCTGATGACCAAAGAGGGAGGATTGTAGTTTGAAAAGCAGAGGGCAACACTTAGTGGGAAAATCTGCTCACGAAGCCCTCGGGGAAGCGGCCGAGTTCCCTCCTCCCATTTCTTTGCTTCTCCCTAATAAACATATTTCCTCACTGCTCTTTATGTTTCTGTGTTTGTGCCCTTAAAGCACAGTTTACACAGTTTAGGATTAAGCTTGGACATCCTCTTCAATGATTATGTCTAATCTGTTCTTGAATGAGAGTCTGCGCAAAAGCTTACAGTATAGAATGTATTGCAGGACAGAGTGCTGTGGACTGAAGAGTTGTGTGAGCGAGCAGGAAGGTCTTGTTCTGCTTGAAGGGGGGAGTGTCGTTCCTCCTTGCCGGCTCCATGCACTTCTGGCCCCATGTGCCTTTTAGTCCCTCTCCTCGCYTGCCTCCTTTCTCTCTGACTCCTCCACCATTTTGTGAAAAGGATCTGATTATCTTTTCTATAGCAAKGTCTTCCATGAAATGGCAGTCCGGTGCTTTCATCCTCCCCCCCCCTCCCCCCATGGAAGTGTCCTTTCTTGAGCTTTGCGCCCCCTGGYGTCATCTCTCACTCATCTTGCTGGAAGCGTGGTGTCCTTCTTTGGCCTTACTGAATCCCTCCTCCCTGCCGCTGACTGACTCTCTCCCTCCTCCTCTCACCGGTGTTTTATGCAARGCTCTTTTGCCTTATGGGTAAAAAWTTTTTGCGGCATCCTTTTGTTCGAAGAAAACGGTGATCTTTCTGTTGGCTAGTTGCAGACTGGTCCCCTACCTGGTCCCATTTCTTGCCTGATGACCAAAGAAGGATTGTAGTTTGAAAAGGAGAGGGCAACACTTAGTGGGAAATCTGCTCACTGAGCCCTCAGGGGAACTGGCCGAGTTCTCTCCTTCCATTTCTTGGCTTCTCACTAATAAACAGCTTTCCCCACTGCTGTTGACCTTTCTGTGTTTGTGCCTTTAAAGCACTGCTTACAGAGTTTAGAATGCAGCTTGGACATCCTCTTCAGTGATTACGTCTTATCTGTTATTAAAAGAGAGCTTGAAGAAAAACTTGTAGCATAAGGTCTATTGCAGGACAGAGTGCTGTGGAATGAGAAGTTGTGTGAGCGGGCAGGAAGGTCTTGTTCTGCTTGAAGGGGGAATGGCTTTCCTCCTTGCGGGCTCCATGTGCTTCTGGCCCCTTCTGCTTTTTTCTCCCTCCCCTCTCCTGCCTCTTTTCTCTCTGACTGCTCCTCCACCACCATTTTGTGAAAAGGATCTGACTATCTTTTCAATAGGAAGGAGTTCCATGAAATGGCAGTCCGGTGCTCTCGTCCTCTTGTTTTGCTTGTAGGGGGAGTGGCTTTCCTTTTTGCCAGCTCCAAGTGCTTCTGGCCCCACGTGCTTTTGTTTTGTGTCCCTCCCCTCTCCTGCTTCTTTTCTCTCTGACTTCGCCTCTTCCACCATTGTGTGAAAAGGATCTGACTATCTTTTCAATAGGAAGGAGTTCCATGAAATGGAGGTCCGGTGCTCTCCTCCTTTGTTTTGCTTGAAGGGGGAGTGGCTTTCCTCTTTGCCGGCTCCATGTGCTTTTGGCTCCACGTGCTTTTGTTTTGTGTCCCTCCCCTCTCCTGCCTCTTTTCTCTCTGACTCCTCCTCCTCCACCATTTTGTGAAAAGGATCTGACTATCTTTTCTATGGGAAGGAGTTCCATGAAATGGCGGTCCGGTGCTCTCCTCCTCTTGTTTTGCTTGAAGGGGGAGTGGCTTTCCTCATTGCCGGCTCCATGTGCTTCTGGCCCCATACTTTTGTTTTGTGTCCCTCCCCTCTCCTGCTTCTTTTCTCTCTGACTTCACCTCTTCCACCATTTTGTGAAAAGGATCTGACTATCTTTTCAATAGGAAGGAGTTCGATGAAATGGAGGTCTGGTGCTCTCGTCCTCTTGTTTTGCTTGAAGGGGGAGTGGCTTTTCTCTGTGCCCGCTCCATGTGCTTCTGGCCCCATGTGCTTTTGTTTTGTGTGCCTCCCCTCTCCTGCCTCTTTTCTCTCCGACTTCTCCTCTTCCACCATTGTGTGAAAAGGATCTGACTATCTTTTCTAAGGAAGGAGTTCCATGAAATGGAGGTCCGGTGTTCTTCCTCTTGTTTTGCTTAAAGGGGGCGTGGCTTTCCTCTTTGCCGCCTCCATGTGCTTCTGGCCCTACGTGCTTTTGTTTTGTGTCCCTCCCCTCTCCTGCCTCTTTTCTCTCTGACTCCTCCTCCAATTTGTGAAAAGGATCTGATTATATTTTCTATAGGAAGGAGTTCCATCAAATGGCGGTCTGGTGCATTCATCCCCCCCCTCCATTAAAATGTCCTTTCTTGAGCTTTGCGCCCCCTGGCGTCATCTCTCACTCATCTTGCTGGAAGCGTGGTGTCCTTCCTTGGCCTTACTGAATCCCTCCTCCCTGCTGCTGACTGACTCTCTCCCTCCTCCTCTCACCTGTGTTTTATGCAAGGCTCTTTTGCCTTATGGGTAAAAAAAGGTTGAGGCATCCTTTTGTTCGAAGAAAACGGTGATCTTTCTGTTGGCTAGTTGCAGACTGGTCCCCTACCTGGTCCCATTTCTTGCCTGATGACCAAAGAGGGAGGGTTGTAGTTTGAAAAGCAGAGGGCAACACTTAGTGGGAAATCTGCTCACTGAGCCTTCAGGGGAAGTGGCCGAGTTCTCTCCTTCCATTTCTTGGCTTCTCATTAATAAACAGCTTTCCCCACTGCTGTTGACCTTTCTGTGTTTGTGCCTTTAAAGCACTGCTTACAGAGTTTAGGATGCAGCTTGGACATCCTCTTCAGTGATTACGTCTTATCTGTTATTAAAAGAGAGCCTGAAGAAAAACTTGTAGCATAAGGTCTATTGCAGGACAGAGTGCTGTGGAATGAGAAGTTGTGTGAGCGGGCAGGAAGGTCTTGTTCTGCTTGAAGGGGGAATGGCTTTCCTCCTTGCGGGCTCCATGTGCTTCTGGCCCCTTCTGCTTTTTTCTCCCTCCCCTCTCCTGCCTCTTTTCTCTCTGACTGCTCCTCCTCCACCATTTTGTGAAAAGGATCTGACTATCTTTTCAATCGGAAGGAGTTCCATGAAATGGCAGTCCGGTGCTCTCGTCCTCTTGTTTTGCTTGTAGGGGGAGTGGCTTTCCTTTTTGCCAGCTCCAAGTGCTTCTGGCCCCACGTGCTTTTGTTTTGTGTCCCTCCCCTCTCCTGCTTCTTTTCTCTCTGACTTCGCCTCTTCCAACATTGTGTGAAAAGGATCTATCTTTGCAAAAGGAAGGAGTTCCATGAAATGGAGGTCCGGTGCTCTCCTCCTTTTGTTTTGCTTGAAGGGGGAGTGGTTTTCCTCTTTGCCGGCTCCATGTGCTTTTGGCCCCACGTACTTTTGTTTTGTGTCCCTCCCCTCTCCTGCCTCTTTTCTCTCTGACTCCTCCTCCTCCTCCACCATTTTGTGAAAAGGATCTGACTATCTTTTCAATAGGAAGGAGTTCCATGAAATGGCAGTCCCGTTCTTTCCTCCTCTTGTTTTGCTTGAAGGGGGAGTGGCTTTCCTCTTTGCCGGCTCCACGTGCTTCTGGCCCCATGTGCCTTTGTTTTGTGTCCCTCCCCTCTCCTGCCTATTTTCTCTCTGACTTCACCTCTTCCACCATTTTGTGAAAAGGATCTGACTATCTTTTCAATAGGAAGGAGTTCGATGAAATGGAGGTCTGGTGCTCTCGTCCTCTTGTTTTGCTTGAAGGGGGAGTGGCTTTTCTCTGTGCCCGCTCCATGTGCTTCTGGCCCCATGTGCTTTTGTTTTGTGTGCCTCCCCTCTCCTGCCTCTTTTCTCTCCGACTTCTCCTCTTCCACCATTGTGTGAAAAGGATCTGACTATCTTTTCTAAGGAAGGAGTTTCATGAAATGGAGGTCCGGTGTTCTCCTCCTCTTGTTTTGCTTGAAGGGGGAGTGGCTTTCCTCTTTGCTGGCTCCATGTGCTTCTGGCACCACGTGCTTTTGTTTTGTGTCCCTCCCCTCTCCTACCTCTTTTCTCTCTGACTCCTCCTCCAATTTGTGAAAAGGATCTGATTATCTTTTCTATAGGAAGGAGTTTCATGAAAAGGCAGTCCGGTGCTTTCATCCTCCCCCTACCCCCAATGGAAGTGTCCTTTCTTGAGCATTGCGCACCCTGGCGTCATCTCTCACTCATCTTCCTGGAAGCGTGGTATCCTTTCTTGGCCTTACTGTATCCCTCCTCCATGCTGCTCACTCAGAATCCCTCCTCCCCTCATTGTTTTTTTATGCAAGCCTCTTTCGACTTTATGGTTGAAAAAGGATTGCAGCATCCTTTTGTTTGAAGAAAATGGTGATCTTTCTCTTGGCTATTTGCAGAGTGGTCCCCTACCTGGTCACATTTCTGGCCTGATGACCAAAGAGGGAGGATTGTAGTTTGAAAAGCAGAGGGCAACACTTAGTGGGAAATCTGCTCACGAAGCCCTCGGGGAAGCGGCTGAGTTCCCCCCTCCCATTTCTTTGCTTCTCACTAATAAACATATTTCCTCACTGCTCTTGATGTTTCTGTGTTTGTGCCCTTAAAGCACAGTTTACACAGTTTAGGATTAAGCTTGGACATCCTCTTCAATGATTATGTCTAATCTGTTCTTGAATGAGAGTCTGCGCAAAAGCTTACAGTATAGAATGTATTGCAGGACAGAGTGCTGTGGACTGAAGAGTTGTGTGAGCGGGCAGGAAGGTCTTGTTCTGCTTGAAGGGGGAATGGCTTTCCTCCTTGCGGGCTCCATGTGCTTCTGGCCCCTTCTGCTTTTTTTCTCTGCCTCCCCTCTCCTGCCTCTATTCTCTCTGACTCCTCCTCCTCCACCATTTTGTGGAAAGGATCTGACTATCTTTTCTATGGGATGGAGTTCCATGAAATGGCGGTCCGGTGCTCTCCTCCTCTTGTTTTGCTTGAAGGGGGAGTGGCTTTCCTCTTTGCCGGCTCCATGTGCTTCTGGCCCCATGTGCTTTTGTTTGTGTCCCTCCCCTCTCCTGCCTCTTTTCTCTCTGACTCCTCCTCCTCCACCATTGTCTGAAAAGGATTTGACTATCTTTTCAATAGGAAGGAGTTCCATGAAATGGAGGTCCCGTGCTCTCCTCCTCTTGTTTTGCTTGAAGGGGGAGTGGCTTTCCTTTTTGCCAGCTCCAAGTGATTCTGGCCCCATGTGCTTTTGTTCTGTGTCCGTCCCCTCTCCTGCCTCTTTTCTCTCTGACCCCTCCTCCACCATTGTGTGAAAAGGATCTGACTATCTTTTCAATAGGAAGGAGTTCCATGAAATGGAGGTCCGGTGCTCTGTTCCTCTTGTCTTGCTTGAAGGGGGAGTGGCTTTCCTCTGTGCCCGCTCCATGTGCTTCTGGCCCCACGTGCTTTTGTTTTGTGTCCCTCCCCTCTCCTGCTTTTTTTCTCTCGGACTTCTCCTCCACCATTGTGTGAAAAGGATCTGACTAGCTTTTCTATGGAAGGAGTTCCATGAAATGGAGGTCCGGTGCTCTCCTCCTTTTGTTTTGCTTGAAAGGGGAGTGGCTTTCCTCCTTGCGGGCTCCATGTGCTTCTGGTTCCACGTGATTTTGTTTTGTGTCCCTCCCCTCTCCTGCCTCTTATCTTTGACTCCTCCTCCACCAACATTTTGTGAAAAGGATCTGACTATGTTTTCAATAGGAAGGAGTTCCATGAAATGGCAGTCCGGTGCTCTCGTCCTCTTGTTTTGCTTGTAGGGGGAGTGGCTTTCCTTTTTGCCAGCTCCAAGTGCTTCTGGCCCCACGTGCTTTTGTTTTGTGTCCCTCCCCTCTCCTGCTTCTTTTCTCTCTGACTTCGCCTCTTCCACCATTGTGTGAAAAGGATCTGACTATCTTTTCAATAGGAAGGAGTTCCATGAAATGGAGGTCCGGTGCTCTCCTCCCCCCTCCCCCCATGGAAGTGTCCTTTCTTGAGCTTTGCGCCCCCTGGCGTCATCTCTCACTCATCTTGCTGGAAGCGTGGTGTCCTTCCTTGGCCTTACTGAATCCCTCCTCCCTGCTGCTGACTGACTCTCTCCCTCCTCCTCTCACCGGTGTTTTATGCAAGGCTTTTTTGCCTTATGGGTTAAAAAAAGGTTGCGGCATCCTTTTGTTCGAAGAAAACGGTGATCTTTCTGTTGGCTAGTTGGAGACTGGTCCCCTACCTGGTCCCATTTCTTGCCTGATGACCAAAGAGGGGGGATTGTAGTTTGAAAAGCAGAGGGCAACACTTAGTGGGAAATCTGCTCACTGAGCATTCAGGGGAAGTGGCTGAGTTCTCTCCTTCCATTTCTTGGCTTCTCACTAATAAACAGCTTTCCCCACTGCTGTTGACCTTTCTGTGTTTGTGCCTTTAAAACACTGATTACAGAGTTTAGGATGCAGCTTGGACATCCTCTTCAGTGATTACGTCTTATCTGTTATTAAAAGAGAGCCTGAAGAAACACTTGTAGCATAAGGTCTATTGCAGGACAGAGTGCTATGGAATGAGAAGTTGTGTGAGCGGGCAGGAAGGTCTTGTTCTGCCTTGATAACTTTAGTAAAACCTTGTGGTATAAAATCTATTACATAACAGAGTGCTGTGGACTGAAATGTTGTGTGAGCGAGCAGGAAGGTCTTGTTCTGCTTGAAGGGGGAATGGCTTTCCTCCTTGCGGGCTCCATGCGCTTCTGGCCCCATGTGCTTTTTAGTCCCTCCTCTCACCTGCCTCCTTTCTCTCTCCTCCTCCAACATTTTGTGAAGAAGATTTGACCATCTTTTCAATAGGAAGGAGTTCCATGAAATGGCTGTCCAGTGCTCTCCTCCTCTTGTTTTGCTTGTAAGGGGAGTGGCTTTCCTTTTTGCCTGCTCCAAGTGCTTCTGGCCCCATGTGCTTTTGTTTTGTGTCCCTCCCCTCGCCTGCCTCTTTCCTCTCTGACTCCTCTACCATTTCGTGAAAAGGATGTTACTATCTTTTCTACTGGTAGGAGTCCCTTGTAGGGGGAGTGAGTTTCCTCTTTGCCTGCTTTGCCTGGATCTTTCTAACTTTTCTATGGGAAGGAGTTCCATGCAATGGCGGTCAGGTGCATTCCCCCCCCCCCCATGGAAATGCCCTTTCTTGAGTTTTACTCCCCCTGGCGTCATATCCTACTCATCTTGCTGGAGGTGTAGTGTCCTTCGTTGTGCTTCCTGCATCCCTCCTCCATGCTGCTGACTCACTCTCTCGCTCTCTGTCCTCCCTCACTGGTGTTTCATGCCAAGGCTCTTTTGACTTCTGGGGGGAGAAAGGTGCAGCATCCTTTTGTTTGAAGAAGACAACGGTGATCTTTCTCTTTGCTAATTGCGGACTGGTCCCTGTCTGATTACATTTCTGGCCTAATGATCAAAGAGGGAGGATTGTAGTTTGAAAAGCAGAGGGCAACATTTAGTGGGATATCTGCTCACGCAGCCCTCAGGGGAAGTGGCTGAGTTCCCTCCTCCCATTTCTTTGATTCTCACTAATAAACATATTTCCTCACTGCTGTTGATGTTTCTGTGTTTGTGCCCTTAAAGCACTGTTTACACAGTTTAGGATACAGCTTGCACATCCTCTTCGGTGATTATATTTGTTCTGTTATTGAATGAGGGTCTGAACAAAACTTTGTAGTATAGAATGTATTGCAGGACAGAGTGCTGTGGACTGAAAAGTTGTGTGAGCGATCAAGAAGGTCTTGTTCTGCTTGTAGGGGGGACTGGCGTTCTTCCTTGCCGGCTCCATGCCCTTCTGGCCCCATATGCTTTTTAGCCCCTCCCCTCGCCTGCCTCTTTTCTCTCTGACTCCTCCTCCACTATTTTGTGAAAAGGATCTTATTATCTTTTCAATAGGAAGGAGTTCCATCAAATCGCAGTCAGGTGCATTCCCCCCCTCCCCCCCCATTGAAATGTCCTTTCTTGAGCTTTGCGCCCCCTGGCGTCATCGCCCATTCATCTTGCTGGAGGCATGTGTCCTTCCTTGTGCTTCCTGCATCCCTCCTCCATGGTGCTGAGTCACACTCTCCCTCCTCCCCTCACCAGTGTATTTTCACCAAGACTCTTTTTTCCCTTCTGGAGAAAAAAGGCTGTGGCATCATTTTGTTTGACGGAGGCCAGTGTGGTCTTTCTGTTGGCTGATAGCAGACTGGTCCCTACCTGGTCATGATATTGTTACAATATTTAAAGGTGGTGTCGTTTTGTCTTTTTGTAGTTACGAAATGGCAGCTTTTCTCTGTGGCCTTGTATTCTCATGAAAGGAACAAAGAAATGACTATCTCGTACGGACCAGCAATTGTCAACTGGTATTGTTTCATCAGTGATTAAAAGAACCCTTCAGAATGTCTCTGCATTGGTAACCTGATGAGGGTGTCAGTGAGAATTGAAGTTTGAAAAGCAGTGGGAAACTGTTGGAAAGAAAACTTCTTATCTGACACTCAAAAGAGGTGCCTGAGTCCCTTGTTGCAATCTCTCTTTCAAGGTTCCAAAAACAGCTTTCCTCTCTTGGACCATCCTCTCTCCTTTAAGGCTCTATGCAAAATTTCGGATGTGTTAAGAAATGATTTTATTTGCAAGGTGTACTTGTTTTGCTGTAAGCGGTGTGGGGGGTGGGTGGCCAAACTGATTAGCTGATGTGGGATATTTGTCTGCTTTGCATAATGACAAAATAAAGCACTCCATTTTTGAGACTGAGACTTGAGACACAACTGAGGCAATAATCCTTCACCCCAGCAGTATTTGCTTATTGTTAAAATATTAAATTTGTGCTGAAACTTTGATGTGGCTTTGTTTTTCCTATGCTGAAAGAGCAACTTTTGGAACAGAAAAGACAACAATGGATTTGAAAGGATATTGTGACTTCTGTGGCACTCCAGGGTGGTAGCATGTTCCTGGTGTGGTTTGGCCGGGGATGGACCATGGATTATGGGACTTGCAGTACCTTTACTCAATTCTTGAGACCACTGCAACCCTCATCCAATTACCGATAAAGACCAAACTTGGCACACTGAGTCTCCATGACGCACTCTACATCCTGGTGCATTTTTGAGGAGGACAGACCATGGATGATGGGACTTCAAGTACTTCCACTCCCTTCCCAAGACTGCTGCAACCCTCATTTAATGTCCAATCAAGACCAAACTTGGCACACAGAGCCCCCATGACCTTCTCTACATACTACTGCAGTTTGGAGGAGGATGGACCATGGATGATGGGACTTGCAGTACCTAAACTTACTTTGTGAAACCACTGCGACCCTGAACCAATGACTGATCAAGATCAAACTTGGCACACAGAGCCCCCACGACCCTATCTACATTTGGAGGAGGGTGGATCATGGATGATGGGACTTGCAGTACCTTCACTCACTTCCTGAAACCACAGCAACACTTATCCAAATACCAAGAAAGATCAAACTTGGCACAGAGCACCCCCTTGGCCAACTCAACATTCTGGTGAGGTTTGGGGGAAAAGAACAGACTATGGATGATTGGACTTGCAGTACCTTGACTCACTTACTGAAACCACAGCGACCCTAATCCAATGACTGATCAAGACCATACTTGGCACACAGAGCCCCCATGACTCACTCTATATCCTGGTGCAGTTTGAAGGAGGATGGACTTTGGATGATGGGACTTGCAGTACCTTCACTCACTTACTGAAATCACTGCCACCCTCATCCAATGACTGATAAAGACCAAACTTGGCACACAGTGCCCCCATGACCCACTATATATCCTGCTGTTGTTTGGAGGAGGGTGGACCATGGATGATGGGACTTCAAGTACCTTCACTCACTTCCTGAAAACAATGCAACCGTCATCCAATGACCAATAAAGACCAAACTTGGCATACAGAATCGCCATTACCCACTTTCTCTAATAACCCGGGCAGCGCCTGGTCCCCAAGCTAGTCTATCTATACATATAATAAAAGTCAAAGTTTGTATGTGGCGGACATGTGGCGGGAGGAGTATGTGCCAGCGTTCTGATTGGCTGCCGCTGTGGTGCTATTTGCATATGGTCTCTGATTGGCCAGCTTCAAGAGGAGCCCCTGGTGGAGAAAAGAGTTCATGATAGAAATGAGAAGGAAATTTGCATATGGTCTCTGATTGGCCAGCCTCAATTCCAAGATTCCGAGATGACAAAGAGAGCAAAGGAAAAGGCCAGGGGCTGGGTCAGAAAATTACCAATACAGACCAAACTTGGCACACAGAGCCCCCATGACCCACTCGACATCCTACTGCAGTTTGGAGGAGGATGAACCATGGATGATGGGAGTTGCAGTACCATCACTCACATTCTGAGACTGATCAGGACCAAACTTGGCACATAGACCTCTCATGACCCACTTTACGCCCTGGTGTGGTTTGGCCAGGGATGGGCCATGGATTATGGGACTTGCAATACCTTTGTTCAATTCCTGAGACCACTGCAACCCCCATCCAATGACCGACAAAGACCAAACTTGGTACACTGAGTCACCATGACGAACTCTACATCCTGGTGCAGTTTGGAGGAGGATGCACCATGGACGATAGGACTTGCAATACCTGCACTCCCTTCCTAAGACCATTACAACTGGGCTTCAAGTACTTCCACTCCCCAAGAATGCTGCAAAACTCATCTAATGACCAATCAACACCAAACTTGGCACACAGAGCCCCCATGACCCACTCTACATCCTGCTGCAGTTTTGGAGGAGGGTTGACCATGGATGATTGGACTTCCAATACCTTCACTCACATTCTGAGACCTCTGAAAACCTCACCCAATGACTGATCAAGGCTAAACTTGGCACATAGACCTCTCATGACCCACTTTACGTCCTGGTGTTGTTTGGAAAAATTTGGAGATGGATGATGGGACTTGCAGTAACTTCACTCACTTTCTGAGACCACTGATACCCTAATCCAATGACTGATCAAGACCAAACTTAACACACAGAGCCCCCATGACCCACTCTACATCCTGCTGCAAGTTGAAGGAGGGTGGACTTTGGATGATGGGACTTGCAGTACCTTCACTCACTTACTGAAACCACTGCCACCCTCATCCAATGACTGATAAAGACCAAACTTGGCACACAGAGCTCCCATGACCCACTCTATATCCTGCTGCTCTTTGGAGGAGGGTGGACCATGGATGATGGGACATCAAGTACCTTCACTCACTTCCTGAAAACAACGCAGCTGTTAACCAATGACCAATAAAGACCAGACTTGGCATACAGAACCGCCATTACCCACTTTCTCTAATAACCCAGGCAGTGCCAGGTCCCCAAGCTAGTACATATAATAAAAGTCAAAGTTTGTATGCGGCGGACGTGTGGCGGTGTGGAGGAGTATGGGCCAGCATTCTGATTGGCCAGCCTGAAAGTTCCAAGATTCCGATTGGCTGCCGCTGTGGTGCCATTTGCATATGGTCTCGGATTGGCCAGCTTTACAGGAGCCCCTGGTGGAGAAAAGGGTTCATGACAGAAACGGAGACAAGAGAGAAGGAAATTTGCATATGGTCTCTGATTGGCCAGCTTCAATTCCAAGATTCCGAGATGACAAAGAGAGGAAAGGAAAAGGCCAGGGGGGGCTGGGTGAGAAAATTACCAATACAGACCAAACTGGGCACACAGAGCCCCCATGACCCACTCGACATCCTACTGCAGTTTGGAGGAGGATGAACCATGGATGATGGGAGTTGCAGTACCATCACTCCCATTCTGAGACTGATCAGGACCAAACTTGGCACATAGACTTCTCATGACCCACTTTACGTCCTGGTGTGGTTTGGCTGGGGATGGACCATGGATTATGGGACTTGCAGTACCTTTGCCCAGTTCTTGAGACCACTGCAACCCTCATCCAATTACCGATAAAGACCAAACTTGGCACACTGAGTCTCCATGACGCACTCTACATCCTGGTGCGGTTTGGAGGAGGATGCACCATGGACGATGGGACTTGCAATACCTGCACTCCCTTCCTAAGACCATTACAACTGCCAACAATGATGGATCAGGACCACAATTTACACAGAGAGCCCGCATGACCCACTCTACATCCTGGTGCGGTTTGGAAGAATTTGACAATGGATGATAGGACTTTCAGTCACTTCACTCACTTCCTGAGACTGCTGCAACCCTCATCTAATGTCCGATCAAGACCAAACTTGGCACACAGAGCCCCCATGACCCACTCTACATCCTGCTGCAGTTTTGGAGGAGGGTTGACCATGGATGATGGGACTTCCAGTACCTTCACTCACATTCTGAGGCCTCTGCAAACCTCATGCAATGACTGATCAAGACCAAACTTGGCTCATAGACCCCTCATGACCCACTTTACGTCCTGGTGTTGTTTGGAAAAAATCGGAGATGGATGATGGGACTTGCAGTAGCCTCACTCACTTTCTGAGACCACTGAGACCCTCGCCAATGACTGATCAAGACCAAACTTGGCACACGGAGCCCCAATGACCCACTCTACAACCTGGTGCAGTTTGGAGGACAGACCATGGATGATGGGACTTCAAGTACCTCCACTCTTTCCCCAAGATTGCTGCAACCCTCATCTAATGACCAATCAAGACCAAACTTGGCACACACAGCCCCCATAACCCACCCTCCATCCCGGTGCTGTTTGAAGGATGGACAATGGATGATGGGACTTGCAGTATGTTCACTCACTTCCTGAAACCATAGCGACAGTCATTCAAAAACCAATATAGACCAAACTTTGAGCAGAGAGCCCCCGTGGCCAACTCAACATTCTGGTGAGGTTTGGGGGAGTACAGACTATGGATGATGAGACTTCAAGTACCTCCACTCACTTCCCAAAACCTCTGCAACACTCATTAATGACCGATCAAGACCAAACTTGGCACACAAAACCCCCATGACCCACTCTCCATCCTGGAGCAGTTTGGATGAGGATGGACCACAGATAATGGGACTCACAGTACCTTCACTAACTTCCTGAGACAACTGTGAGTCATATAAATAACTGATAAAGACCAACCTTGATACACAATTCCTTTCTCAAATAACCTGGGCTGCGCCGGGTCCTCAAGCTAGTATATAATAAAAAACAAAGTTTGTATGCGGAGGACAAAAGTGTGGCAGTGTATGTGCTAGCTTTCTGATTGGCTGCCACTGTGGTCTCTGATAGGCCAGCCTGAAAGTTCCAAGATTCCGATTGGCTGCCGCTGTGGTGCTATTTGCATATGGTCTCTGATTCAATAGGAGCCCCTGGTGGTGAAAAGAGTTCATGACAGAAACGGGGACATGAGAAGGAAATTTGCATATGGTCTCTGACTGGCCAGCCTCAATTCCAAGATTCCGAGATGACAAAGAAAGGAAAGGAAAAGGCCAGGGGCTTTGTCAGAAAATTACCAATACAGACCACACTTGGCACACAGAGCCCCCATGACCCACTCGACATCCTACTGCAGTTTGGTGTGGTTTGGCCGGGGATGGACCTTGGATTATGGGACTTGCAGTACCTTTGCTCAATTCTTGAGACCACTGCAACCCTCATCCAATTACCGATAAAGATCAAACTTGGCACACTGAGTCTCCATGATGCACTCTACATCCTAGTGTGGTTTGGAGGAGGATGCACCATGGACGATGGGACTTGCAATACCTGCAGTCCCTTCCTAAGACCATTACAACTGTCAACAATGATGGATCAGGAACACAATTTACACAGAGAGCCCGCATGACCCACTCTACATCCTGGTGCTGTTTGGAAGACTTTGGCAATGAATGATGGGACTTGCAGTCACTTCACTCACTTCCTGAGACCACTGAGACCCTCGCCAATGACTGATCAAGACCAAACTTGGCACACAGAGTCCCCATGACCCACTCTACATCCTGGTGCACTTTCGAGGAGGACAGACCATGGATGATGAGACTTCAAGTATCTCCACTCCCTTCCCAAGACTGCTGCAACCCTCATCTAATGTCCGATCAAGACCAAACTTGGCACACAGAGCCCCCATGACCCACTCTACATCCTGATGCTGTCTGGAGGAGGATGGACGTTGGATGATGGGACTTCCAGTACCTTCACTCACTTCCTGAAACCACAGCGACCCTGAACCAATGACTGATCAAGACCAAACTTGGCACACATAGCCCCCATGACCCACTCTACATCCTGCTGCAGTTTGAAGGAGGATGGACTTTGAATGATGGGACTTGCAGTACGTTCACTCACTTACTGAAACCACTGCCACCCTCATCCAATGACTGATAAAAGACCAAAATTGGCACACAGAGCCCCCATGACCCTATCTATATCCTGCTGCTGTTTGGAGGAGGGTGGACCATGGATGATGAGACTTCAAGTACCTTCACTCACTTCCTGAAAACAATGCAACCGTCATCCAATGACCAAACTTGGCATACAGAACCGCCATTACCCACGACCTCTTCTAACCCAGTCAGCGCCGGGTCCCCAAGCTAGTATATYATAAAAGTCAAAGTTCGTATGCGAAGGACGGAAGTGCGGAGGGTGGAAGTATGGAGGGTAGATGTGTTTGTGCCAGCTTTCTGATTGGCTGCCACTGTGGTGCTATTTGCATATGGTCTCTGATTGGCCAGCTTCAYCAGGAACCCCTGGTGGAGAAAAGGGTTCATGACAGAAACGGGGACATGAGAGAAGGAAATTTGCATATGGTCTCTGATTGGCCAGCCTCAATTCCAAGATTCCGATATGACAAAGAGAGGAAAGGAAAAGGCCAAGGACTGCATCAGAAAATAACCAATACAGACCAAACTTGGCACACAGAACCCCCATGACCCACTCTACATCCTACTGCAGTTTGGAGAAGGATGAACAATGGATGATGGGACTTGCATACCATCACTCACATTCTGAGACCACTGTTAACCTCATCCAATGACTGATCTAGACCAAACTTGGCACATAGACCTCTCATGACCCACTTTACGTCCTGGTGCGGTTTGGTCAGGGATGGACCATGGATTATGGGACTTGCAGTACCTTTGCTCAATTCTTGAGACCACTGCAACCCCCATCCAATTACCGATAAAGACCAAACTTGGCACACTGAGTCTCCATTACACACTCTACATCCTGGTGCGGTTTGGAGGAGGATGCACCATGGACGATGGGACTTGCAATATCTGCACTCCCTTCCTAAGACCATTACAACTGCCAACAATGATGGATCAGGACCACAATTTACACAGAGAGCCCGCATGACCCACTCTACATCCTGGTGTGGTTTGGAAGACTTTGGCAATGGATGATGGGACTTGCAGTCACTTCACTCACTTCCTGAGACCACTGAGACCCTCGCCAATGACTGATCAAGACCAAACTTGGCACACAGAGTCCCCATGATCCACTCTACATCCTGGTGCACTTTCGCGGAGGACAGAGTATGGATGATGGGACTTCAAGTACCTCCACTTCCCAAGACTGCTGCAACCCTCATTTAATGACCAATCAAGACCAAACTTGGCACACAGAGCCCCCATGATCCACTCTATATCCTGCTGCTGTTTGAAGGAGGTTGGACCATGGTTGATGGGACTTCAAGTACCTTCACTCACTTCCTGAAAACAATGCCACCGTCATCCAATAAAGACCAAACTTGGCATACAGAACCACCATTACCCACTTTCTCTAATAACCTGGGCAGCCCGGGTACCCAAGCTAGTATGAAATATTTTCCATGGCCAATTCATTTCCATTCTTACAAAAGTGGATCAAAGGAATGGACGGGTGAAAGAAATGTCTGTCTGTGTGATCTCCATAAATGGCAACTGTCAATTTTTTTCTCTTTTGAGTGATAAACTGAGAATGATACAAAGTGGTCCTGTCCTCCCAATCTGACAACTATGTGAGAGCAAGAAGTGTCCTTTGAAAGGCAGAGGACAGAACTATCTGGGAGAGAGATGGCTCAGCGGCCTTCTCCCCATCTCCCTCCCTTTCCAGTTTTCTGGAATCAGCTCTCTCTTTTCAAAGCTGAGCCGAAATGAAGCTCTGGGCAGCATGATAATGGGAGAGGCCTTCTGCGTCAGACCAATTGGTTGTGTGTCCTTCACCATCCAGCTTACCCTTTCACGAAACCCTGCCTCCTTTGTTCCCTCCCTCCTTCTGGAACCATTTTGTGGAAGTACACCACAGCCTTTTGCACAGAGAAGAGTTTCACGAAATGGCTGCTGCCTGCATGGTCTTTCTCCTTTCCTACATCCATGTGGAGAGAGTCCAGAGCATTCAGAGAAGCTAAATAGGTTTGAGATCAAGATAAAGGAACAGCTACTGTGATATATGAACTGTATTCATGGCAGTGGCATTCAGGTTTGAACAGTCCCACGGTAGAAACTGGATTTTAAAAAGGAAAAATGACCATTTTTGAAAATGGGTTGTGACTCCCATGGCACTCTAGTGAACTGAATGAGCTCTTTCATACTAAACGCTACTTTTCTTTTTATGTAAAATGCTCTTTGCAAATGTTGCACTCCAATTGCCATACTAGAAAGAGGATTGGTGATGCAAAAGGGCAGTGGTATATTGAAAACACTGAGGCTGACACCAAGGCCAAGGAGAACTAGTCCAGCTCAGCCGTCCCTATTTGATGGAAAATTGAGCCAAAATACCATTGTGCAATATGAAAACATTGTAATAAATTCATTTCAGCTCTTGAGAGACCGGTGAAGAAAGGAATAGAAACATAAAAGAGCCATAGGTCTTTTATACAATGGTAAAGTGGTAAACTACTCGAAATGGTCTTGTATTCCTGGCCTTACAACCATGAGAAGTGACTGAGCTTCCTCCTTTCCATTTCCCTGTCTCTTCCCTTGTACTGACCTCTTCATTTTGGATCCTAATGAACTATTTCTAGATTTGATGACATTGTTTGAACAAGTTTAGTGATAACATCTAAATTGTTGTTGAAAAAGGCCTAAATAGAAGAGTAAAGTGTGAAAGTAATGCCATGCTGCATCATTTCGTCACACTTGCAGTATCAACTGCACACAGGAACATGCAGCTAGGAGTTGTTTTTCTTTTGAGAAACTGGGCATGCCGTGCTTTTCAAGAATTGTGTTCTGCCTTCCAGGGTCTCTGAGCCAAAATGAAGCTTCGTCTCTTGTTCAGTTTGAAGGGGGGAGTGGCATTTTTCATTCTCCTTTTTCGAGTGCTTCTGCGGTGGAAACAATGAAGCTATCTTTTCTATAGGAAAGGGATTCATGAAATGGCAGCTGGTTGTTTCCCCCCCTCCCAAAGGAAGAGTGGTTCCCTCCTTGTTCTTGCTGCATCCCTCCTCCAGTCTGCTTACTCACTGCCTTGCTCTCCCTCCTCCCTACCCTCCCCTCCCTCCATCTGCATTTTCTCTCAAGGTCTTTTTATCTGATGGGAAGAAGGCAGCCACATAATATGGCTGCAAGATATTTTTGTTTGAAAGACAGTGCTCTTATCAGCTCTACCCACTTGCTTTATAAGAGGTTAAGACATATTGTATTTGCAATGTGTTGCATTTGTGAAAAAGCTTGGCATTTTGATGTTTATCTTGTCTAGAGAGAAAATGAAGTGCTTAATCAGAACCCCTGAGTGTTTCCCCAGTACTGCCTTATTTTGATGAATAATATTTGTGCAATGTTTTCATTGTGCCTCTTTGGAATTGACCTGTATCATTTTTATGCCCTTTCTTCTCTCTGCATTGGAAAAGAGATTCTAGAGCATTAAGAAAATAAACTATGTTGAGTTAATTATAGGAAAAAAGTAATTGCTTAATTTGCTCTGCAATGGACCAATTTTGTGTAAGTCTTACAACACCAAGTTCTAAGTCATAAAGTAGGAACCAATGAATTGATCAGGACCATTTCTTCTGTGTTAATGTTGGACACTAACTGTTTCATGTGGTCTTGCATTCCCAATGGTCTTGCATTCCCAGCTTGCTGAGAGTGCTACAGCACAGGTAAGGTTTGAAAAAGGGAACAGCAGGACTGTGTTGAAAGCAAAATAGTATTCCCACATTACTATGACATACTGGCGGAGCTCTTCTTTTCCCATCCATTTACAATTGTCTTGAAACATTTTCTGCAAATATGCAATTCTTTGTATTTTTCTGAATCAGATATATTTGTTGAATATTCCTAGCTTGCCATCTGATCTGTAGCATGGACACTATGCCTATACGTTGTGCTTAGAATTGCTTTTCTTTAAGGGAACTGAGCAGTTTGAATGACACACTTTGCCAGGACAGAAAGTTCTGTACTCCAGGTCGTCTGAGCTGAAAGTGAAGTACTGGTTCCTCTTTGGCATCCAAAGGGGAGTGGTTCCTTCCACATCAACCAATCAGGTGCAAACTCCCCCTCTCCTGCCCACACTAGCTCTGACTCCTCCTTCCACCGCCATGTTGAGGAAAGGCACTGCTGCTTTTTCTGTAGGAATAGGGATTCATGAAATGGCTGCAGAGTGTTTGTTTTTCCATAGTAGTGATGTGTGTGTGTGTGAATGAGAGAGAGAGAGAGAGAGATCCTCCTCCCTGCTTTCAGAGTGAACTTGGTTATATCTAAAGCATAATTTGCAGAAATTCATTGGAAAATTTCAAAATACTAATAGAAGCTTCATTTCAGTCTTCCAAAAGCAGGTGAAAAAGTGAATTAAAGGATGAAAACAGTATCATTCTCTATTATCTCCATAAGCTACAAAGACCACGTTTGTTTCATTGGTGGGGAAATGGAAGAATCCTAAATGGTCTCACCTTCGCGATTTGACAACCATGAAAAAGTGAGGACTACAAATTGAAAAGGAGAAGGCAGCAGTGTATTAATTGCCCACACGGCACTTGAAAAATGTTCTGCATCCCAATCTGTCTGTCTTCCACTGTTGTGAAAATGACTCATACCGATTTAACCGTATTTATTTATTTATTTATTTATTTACTGCATTTATTGACCGCCGCTCTCAGCCCTAGGGCGACTCGCGGTGGTGCACAACATATAAAAACAGTTTACAAAAGGGCAAAACAGGAAATCAATACAACAATAATACACTATAATCTAGTTATAATCTAGTTATAATCTAGTATTTGCCTTCTTAAAGCACTATTTACAAGTTTTATGACTTGAATTGCTATGTCTTATCAGATATACAAAGAATGCCTGAGCAGAAACATGTGAAAACAAGGTCATGTATGTTTTTGAACACAAGCATAATATAAGCATCATACAGGATTGGTAAGAACGTAGCTAGGAATTGCTTGTTGTTTTAAAAGTGGTTAGTTTGTATTCTACAATATTCCCAGATTGGAGAGATTCAGACTCAGCAGCTATGTGTGTGGAAACAAAGCCATGTCTCTTGTTTGGCTTGAAGGGGGAGTGACTTTCCTCCTTGCCGGCTCCACGTGCTTCTGGCCCCATGTGATTTTGTTTTGTGTCCCTCCCGTCTCCTGCCTCTTCTCTCTGACTCCTCCTCATCCACCATTTTATGAAAAGGATCTGACTATCTTTTCTATGGGAAGGAGTTCCATGAAACGGCGGACCGGTGTTTTCCTTCTCTTGTTTTGATTGAAGGGGGAGTGGCTTTCCTCCTTGCCGGATCCATGTGCTTCTAGCTCCATGTGCTTTTGTTTTGTGTCCCTCCCCTCTCCTGCCTCTTTTCTCTGACTCCTCCTCCTCCACGATTTTGTGAAAAGGAACTGATTTTCTCTTTTTGCCGGCTCCATGTGCTTTTGCCCCCATGTTCTTCTGCATCCTTCCCCTCTCCAGCCTTCTCTCTCCAGCTCCGCCTCCTGCTACCATTTTGTGAAAGAGTCTTGCTATCTGTCCCGTAGGAAGGAGAATCATGAAATTGCAGCTCAGTGATTATTTCCACCACCGATGTGCGAGTGGTATCCTCCCTCTGGAGCTCCTTCCCTCCTCCTTTATGTGGCAGACTCCCTGTTTTTTTTTCAAAGGGGGTGTGGGTTTTTTTTCTGGCACTGCCTCCCTTTTGACAGTGCTCTTTCCTCTTGTGGCAGACTCCCTTCCTTGCTCTCCCTCCTCCCTCCTGTAGCATTGGCTTCTTTTTCCTTATAGAAAGAAGGGAATCACATTAAATGGCTGCAGTGCCTTTTTCTAAAAACGTGGAACTGGGGAATTTTACTGTGAGCCTAGCTTCCTCTTCCCTGACTTCTACAGTCCTCTTTTCAAAAGTGCGCCTTGCAAACATCTGACACACCCTTTATTTTCCAAATCCTTATATCTATTGAATGATGCTACTTGCTGGAAAATCAGACCTGTGTCATAAAGAGGATTCCAGTCCAGCAAATTGAGAGTGCTTCTGTAACATTTCTCATTAAAGATTCATTTCCACTCAAATGAAAGGAGTTGAAAAAGTGAATGAAAGGAAGAAAGCAATGTATGAGCTCTGTAAGCCACCAGTGTTGGATGTTTTTCCTAAGTGATGTAATGAAAGTATTTAAAATGATCTCATTTTCCATGCCTGAAAAGCATGGCAGAGTGAGAATAGCACTTTGAAAAACAGTTCAGCAGAGTGTCGGAAAAGAAAATGGCCTAAATCACACGAGAGAGCCCACATCCCAATTCCTTTGCATTTCAGTGTGCTTATTTAGTTATCGTTTCAGGAGCAAACCAAACAATTGTATTTCATTTTTTAAACAAACAAATAAAACACAAAGTTTGCAAGCTCGGTAGTTGATTAAATGTCCTTTGACCAGTAGTTGGCAACTTGGAGTGCCTCTGGTGTTGCTGCAAGAAGGCCCTCCATTGTGCATGTAGCAGGGCTCAGGTTGCATTGCAGCAGATGGTCTGTGATTTGCTCTCCTCCACACTCGCATGTCGTGGATTCCACTTAGTTGCCCCATTTCTTAAGGTTCGCTCTGTATCTCGTGGTGTCAGAGCGCAGTCTGTTCAGCGCTTTCCAAGTCGCCCAGTTTTCTGTGTGTCCAGGAGGGAGTCTCTCATTTGGTATCAGCCATTGATTGAGGTTCTGGGTTTGAGCCTGCCACTTTTGGACTCTCACTTACTGAGGTGTTCCAGCGAGTGTCTCTGTAGATCTTAGAAAACTGTTTCTTGATTTAAGTCGTTGACGTGCTGGGGGACATGAGAGAAGCCTCCTTGCAGGATTGCAAGACACCCGGGCGTCCCCTGGGCAACATCTTTGTAGACGTCTGATTCTCTCACTCCAAAAGCGACCACCTTAAGAACAGGCAAGCATCCCGAGCTCTGCGGATGACTTGGGAAAGAATCACACTGGAGCATTGCAGTATACCCAAATACCTGGGAGTCACTCTGTACCGTGCCCTGACATACAAGAAGCACTGCCTGAATATCAAGCAAAAACAATATCATTTCAGTGTGCTGAAAATGGCTTGTCTCCCTACAGATGAATTTCCAGGGTTTCAGTTCTTAACAACACTATTTGCAAAGTTTATGAAACACTTTAAAGTTTTGAACAATTATGTCTGCTTGCCAGAACATAAGTGAAAAGAAGGAAAGCAAAGATTTGCTGTATGCATTGTATGCATGCTCAAGCAAAACCGTAGGAGAAACCTGCAAGAGCATTTGGAAACATGCAGCTTGGTCACAGAAAGGAGTTTGCTTCCAGCCCTATTCCACGATGGAGGGATGTTGACTCAAGAGTTGTTTGAATGGAAATGAGCTCCAGCTCTTGTTCAGCTTGAAGGTGGGAGTGGCCTCGTTCTCCATTGGCCAATTGGCTAAAGCATCCCTCCCTTCTCTGGCCTACTCTCTCACTGACTCCTCCCCCACCACCATTTTGGGAAAGGATCCTTCTGTCCTTTCTGTAGAACAAAGTTCCATGAAATGGCGGCTAGAGGCATGTTTTTTTTTCCCAAAGGGGGTATGGCTTTTTCTCTGGCACTGCCTCCCTTTTGACAGCGCTCTTTCCTCTTGTGGCAGACTCCCTCCCATGCTCTCCCTCCTGCAGCATTGGCTTCTTTTTCCTTATAGAAAGAAGGAAACCACGTTAAATGGCTGCAGTGCCTTTTTCTGAAAATGTGGAACTGCGGGACTTTACTGTGAGTCTAGCTTTCTCTTCCCTAACTTTCTAGAGTCCTCTTTTCAAAAGTGCGCCGTGCAAACATCCCACTCTCCCTTTATTTTGCAAATCCTAACATGTCTTGAATGTTGCTACTTCCTGGGATGGCAGAGCTGTGTCGTGAACAGGATTCCAGTCCAGCAACTTGAGAGTGCTTCTGGAAACCTGATGTACCTTTCCAACGTCTTTATTCTGTGCATGGATCATAGACGCCCACAATGAGAGTGACAGAGGAAGGAGTACACTTTGAGAGGAAAAGCACTGCACATGAACTGTAGGAGAAACCTACAAGAACATTTGGGAGCATTCAGCTTGGGGCCACAGATAGGAGTTTGCTTCCAGCCTTATTCCAGGACGGAGCGATGTGAACTCAAGAGCTGTTTGAATGGAAATGAGCTCCAGCTCTTGCTCAGCTTGAAGGTGGGAGTGGCCTCCTTCCCCATCAACCAATTAGCTACAGCATCCCTCCCTTCTCTGACTCCTCCTCCTCCACCATTTTGTGAAAGGCTCCTGCAATCGTTTCTGTAGAACAAAGTTCCATGAAATGGCGGCTGAGTTCTTTTTTTCTTGCAAACAAGGTGTGGCTTTCTCTCTGGAACTGCCTCCCTTTTGACAGCTCTCTTTCCTCTTATGGCAGACTCCCTCCCTTGCTCTCCCTCCTCCCTCCTGCAGCATTGGCTTCTTTTGCCTTCTAGAAAGAAGGAAGCCGAATTCAATGGCCGCAGTGTCTTTTTCTGAAAATGTGGAACTGGGGGACTTTACTGTGAGCCTAACTTCCTCTTCCATGACTACAATCCTCTTTTCAAAAGTGCGCTTTGCAAACATCCCACTCTCCCTTTACATTCCAAATCCTTACATCTCTTGAATGTTCCTACTTGCTGGAAAGTCAGACCTGTGTCGTGAACAGGATTCCTTTCCAGAAACCTGAGAGTGCTTCTGGAACATGGTGTACCTTTCCAATGTTTTTATTCTGTGCATGGATCATAGACACCCACAATGAGAGTGACAGAGAAAGGAGTACACTTTGAGAGGAAAAGCACTGCACATGAAATGGCAGTTGCGCTACCTGGCTGAGCACCTTCCTCCCCATTACAGTGGAGTTTGGTATACCTAAAAGATTACTTGCAGAATATCAATGGCAAATTTCAAACTTTTCTCATGAAATGTTCATTTCCACCCTAGCCAAAGGAATTGAAGAAGTGAATGAAAGGATGAAAGGAATATCATTCTGTATGATTTATGTAAGCCACAAGTGTTGTCTTTTCTTCCTACGTGTTATAATGGAAATATTTAAAACAATGTCATCTTCCAGGCCTGACAAACATGGCAGAGTAAGGATGGTACTTTGAAAAACAGTTCAGCAGAGTGTCAGAAAAGAAAATGGCCTATATCACACTCAAGAGGCCCCACAATTCAATGTCCTGAAAACGGCTTGTCTCCGTACAGATGAACTTCCAGAGTTTCTGTTCTTTAAAGCACTATTTGCAAAGTTTGTGATACACTTTAAAGTTTTGAAGAATTATGTCTGCTTGCCAGAGCATAAGTGAAGAGAAGGAATGCAAAGATTTGTTGTATACATTTGAGCACAACTGTAGGAGAAACCTACGAGAACATTTGGGAGCATTCAGCTTGGCCACAGAAAGGAGTTTGCTTCCAGCCCTATTCCAGGACGGAGCGATGTGAACTCAAGAGCTGTTTGAATGGAAATGAGCTCCAGCTCTTGCTCAGCTTGAAGGTGGGAGTGGCCTCCTTCTCCATCAGCCAATCAGTTACAGCATCCCTCCATTCTCTGGCCTCATCTCTCTCTGACTCCTCCTCCTCCACCATTTTGTGAAAGGCTGCTGCTATCATTACTGTAGAACAAAGTTCCATGAAATGGCGGCTGAGTGCTTTTTTTTTTTGCAAACAAGGTGTGGCTTTCTCTCTGGCACTGCCTCCCTTTTGACAGCGCTCTTTCCTCTTGTGGCAGACTCCCTCCCTTGCTCTCCCTCCTCCCTCCTGCAGCATTGGCTTCTTTTGCCTTCTAGAAAGAAGGAAGCCGAATTCAATGGCTGCAGTGTCTTTTTCTGAAAATGTGGAACTGGGGGTCTTTACTGTGAGCCTAACTCCCTCTTCCATGACTTTCTACAATCCTCTTTTCAAAAGTGCGCTTTGCAAACATCCCACTCTCCCTTTACTTTCTAAATCCTTACATCTCTTGAATGACCCTACTTGCTGGAAAGTCAGATCTGTGTCGTGAACAGGATTCCTTTCCAGAAACTTGAGAGTGCTTCTGGAACATGGTGTACCTTTCCAATGTCTTTATTCTGTGCATGGATCATAGACACCCACAATGAGATTGACAGAGAAAGGAGTACACTTTTGGAGGAAAAGCACTGCACATGAAATGGCAGTTCCGCTACCTGGCTGAGCACCTTCCTCCCCATTATAGTGGAGTTTGGTATACCTAAAAGATTACTTGCAGGATATCAATGGGAAATTTCAAACTTTTCTCATGAAAGATTCATTTCCACCCTAGCCAAAGGAATTGAAGAAGTGAATGAAAGGATGGAAGGAATGTCATTCTGTATGATTTATGTAAGCCACAAGTGTTGTTTTTTTATTCTACGTGTTATAATGAAAATATTTAAAACAATCTCATCTTCCAGGCCTGACAAACATGGCAGAGTAAGGATGGTACTTTGAAAAACAGTTCAGCAGATTGTCGGAAAACAAAATGACCTATATCACACTCGAGAGGCCTCACATTTCAGTGTCCTGAAAACGGCTTGTCTCCCTACAGATGAACTTCCAGAGTGTCTGTTCTTTAAAGCACTATTTGCAAAGTTTATGTTACACTTTAAAGATTTGAACAAATATGTCTGCTTCCCAGAGCATAAGTGAAGAGAAGGAAAGCAAAGATTTGCTGTATGCATTTGAGCACAACTGTAGGAGAAACCTACGAGAACTTTTGGGAGCATTCAGCTTGGCCACAGAAAGGAGTTTGCTTCCAGCCTTATTCCAGTACGGAGCGATGTGAACTCAAGAGCTGTTTGAATGGAAATGAGCTCCAGCTCTTGCTCAGCTTGAAGGTGGGAGTGCCCTGCTTTATCATCAGCCAATTAGCTACAGCATCCCTCCCTTTTCTGGCCTCCTCTCTCTCTGACTCTCCCTCCTCCACCATTTTGTGAAAGGCTGCTGCTATCGTTTCTGTAGAACAAACGTCCATGAAATGGCGGCTGAGTTCTTTTTTTTGCAAACAAGGTGTGGCTTTCTCTCTGGCACTGCCTCCCTTTTGACAGCGCTCTTTCTTCTTATGGCAGACTCCCTCCCTTGCTCTCCCTCCTCCCTCCTGCAGCATTGGCTTCTTTTGCCTTCTAGAAACTTGTACAATTGGTATCTGTGTAAATACTTTTTTCCCCACTGTAAGTGAAAAAAAGGAAAGCAAATACTTGTGGTATGCATTTGGGCACAACTGTACGAGAAATGTCCAAGAACATTTGGGAGCATGCAGCTTGGACACAGAAAGGAGTTTGCTTCCAGCCCTATTCTAGGACGGAGCGATGTGAACTCAAGAGCTGTTTGGATGGAAATGAGCTCCAGCTCTTGCTCAGCTTGAAGGTGGGAGTGGCCTCCTTCTCCATCAGCCAATCAGCTACAGCATCCCTCCCTTCTCTGGCCTCCTCTCTCTCTGACTCCTCCTCCACCACCATTTTGTGAAAGGCTCCTGCTATCGTTTCTGTAGAACAAAGTTCCATGAAATGGCGGCTGAGTGCTTTTTTTTGCAAACAAGGTGTGGCTTTCTCTCTGGCACTGCCTCCCTTTTGACAGCGCTCTTTCCTCTTGTGGCAGACTCCCTCCCTTGCTCTCCCTCCTCCCTCCTGCAGCATTGGCTTCTTTTGCCTTCTAGAAAGAAGGGAGCCGAATTCAATGGCTTCAGTGTCTTTTGTCTCAAAATGTGGAACTGGGGGACTTTACTGTGAGCCTAGCTTCCTCTTCCATGACTTTCTACAATCTTCTTTTCAAAAGTGCGCTTTGCAAACATCCCACTCTCCCTTTATTTTCCAAATCCTTACATCTCTTGAATGTCCCTACTTGGTAGAATATCAGACCAGTGTCGTGAACAGTATTCCAGTCCAGCAACTTGAGAGTGCTTCTGGAACCTGATGTGTCTTTCCAATGTCTTTATTCCGTGCATGGATCATAGACACTCACAATGAGTGTGACAGAGAAAGGAGTACACTTTTGGAAGAAAAGACTGCACATGAAATGGCAGTTCAGAAACCTGGCTGAGCACCTTCCTCCCCATCACAGTGGAGTTTGGTATACCTAAAAAATTACTTGCAGGATATCAGTGTGAAATTTCAAAACATTTCTCAAAAAAGTTTCATTTCCACTATAGCCAAAGAGTTGAAGACATGAATGAAAGCAATATCATTCTGTATGATCTCTGTAAGCCACCAGTGTTGTCTTTTTTCCCTACATGTTATAATGGAAATATTTTAAACGATCTCGTCTTCCGTGCCTGACAAACATGGCAGAGTAAGGATGGTACTTTGAAAAACAGTTCAGCTGAGTGTCGGAAAAGAAAATGGCCTGTATCACACTCCAGAGGCCCCACATTTCAGTGTGCTGAAAACGGCTTGTCTCCCTACAGATTAACTTCCAGAGTTTCTGTTATTTAAAGCACTATTTGCAATGTTTATGATACACTTTAAAGTTTTGAACAATTATGTCTTCTTGCCAGAGCATAAGTGAAGAGAAGGAAAGCAATGATTTGTGGTATGCATTTGAGCACAACTGTAGGAGAAACCTACGAGAACATTTGGGAGCATTTAGCTTGGCCACAGAAAGAAGTTTGCTTCCAGCCCTATTCCAGGACGGAGCGATGTGAACTCAAGAGCTGTTTGAATGGAAATGAGCTCCAGCTCTTGCTCAGCTTGAAGGTGGGAGTGGCCTCCTTCTCCATCAGCCAATCAGCTACAGCATCCCTCCCTTCTCTGGCCTCCTCTCTCTCTGACTCCTCCTCCACAACCATTTTGTGAAAGGCTCCTGCTATCGTTTCTGTAGAACAAAGTTCCATGAAATGGCGGCTGAGTGCTTTTTTTTTGCAAACAAGGTGTGGCTTTCTCTCTGGCACTGCCTCCCTTTTGACAGCGCTCTTTCCTCTTGTGGCAGACTCCCTCCCTTGCTCTCCCTCCTCCCTCCTGCAGCATTGGCTTCTTTTGCCTTCTAGAAAGAAGGGAGCCGAATTCAATGGCTTCAGTGTCTTTTTTCTCAAAATGTGGAACTGGGGGACTTTACTGTGAGCCTAGCTTCCTCTTCCATGACTTTCTAGAATCTACTTTTCAAAAGTGCGCTTTGCAAACATCCCACTCTCCCTTTATTTTCCAAATCCATACATCTCTTGAATGTCCCTACTTGGTAGGATTTCAGACCTGTGTTGTGAACAGGATTCCTTTCCAGAGACTTGAGAGTGCTTCTGGAACATGGTGTACCTTTCCAATGTCTTTATTCTGTGCATGGATCATAGACACCCACAATGAGAATGACAGAGAAAGGAGTACACTTTCGGAGGAAAAGCACTGCACATGAAATGGCAGTTCCGCTAACTGGCTGAGCACCCTCCTCCCCATTATAGTGGAGTTTGGTATACCTAAAAGATTACTTGCAGGATATCAATGGGAAATTTCAAATTTTCTCATGAAAGATTCATTTCCACCCTAGCCAAAGGAATTGAAGAAGTGAATGAAAGGATGAAAGGAATGTCATTCTGTATGATTTATGTAAGCCACAAGTGTTGTCTTTTTTTCCTACGTTATATCATGGAAACATTTAAAACGATCTCATCTTTCGGGCCTGACAAACATGGCAGAGTAAAGATGGTACTTTGAAAAACTGTTCAGTAGAGTGTCGGAAAAGAAAATGGCCTATATCACACTCGAGAGGCCACACATTTCAGTCTGCTGAAAAGGGCTTGTCTCCCTAGAGATAAACTTCCAGAGTTTCTGTTCTTTAAAGCACTATTTGCAAAGTTTATGATACACTTTAAAGGTTTGAACAATTATGTCTTCTTGCCAGAAGATAAGTGAAGAGAAGGAAAGCAAAGATTTGCGGTATGCATTTGAGCACAACTGTAGGAGAAACCTACGAGAACATTTGGGAGCATTCAGCTTGGCCACAGAAAGAAGTTTGCTTCCAGCCCTATTCCAGGACGGAGCGATATGAACTGAAGAGCTGTTTGAATGGAAATGAGCTCCAACTCTTGCTCAGCTTGAAGGTGGGAGTGGCCTCCTTCTCCATCAGCCAATCAGCTACAGCATCCCTCCCTTCTCTGGCCTCCTCTCTCTCTGACTCCTCCTCCACAACCATTTTGTGAAAGGCTCCTGCTATCGTTTCTGTAGAACAAAGTTCCATGAAATGGCGGCTCAGTGCTTTTTTTTGCAAACAAGGTGTGGCTTTCTCTCTGGCACTGCCTCCCTTTTGACAGCGCTCTTTCCTCTTGTGGGAGAGTCCCTCCCTTGCTCTCCCTCCTCCCTCCTGCAGCATTGGCTTCTTTTACCTTCTAGAAAGAAGGGAGCCGAATTCAATGGCTTCAGTGTCTTTTGTCTCAAAATGTGGAACTGGGGGACTTTACTGTGAGCCTAGCTTCCTCTTCCATGACTTTCTACAATCTTCTTTTCAAAAGTGCGCTTTGCAAACATCCCACTTTCCCTTAATTTTCCAATTCCTTACATCTCTTGAATGTCTCTACTTGGTAGGATTTCAGACCTCTGTTGTGAACAGGATTCCTTTCCAGAGACTTGAGAGTGCTTCTGGAACATGATGTACCTTTCCAATGTCTTTATTCTGTGCATGGAGCATAGACACCCACAATGAGAGTGACAGAGAAAGGAGTACACTTTTGGAGGAAAAGCACTGCACATGAAATGGCAGTTGCGCTACCTGGCTGAGCACCTTCCTCCCCATTATAGTGGAGTTTGGTATACCTAAAAGATTACTTGCAGGATATCAATGGGAAATTTCAAACTTTTCTCATGAAAGATTCATTTCCACTATAGCCAAAGAGTTGAAGACGTGAATGAAAGCAGTCATTCTGCATGATCTCTGTAAGCCACCAGTGTTGTCTTTTTTCCCTACATGTTATAATGGAAATATTTAAAACGATCTCATCTTCCGTGCCTGACAAACATGGCAGAGTAAGGATGGTACTTTGAAAAACAGTTCAGCTGAGTGTCGGAAAAGAAAATGGCCTATATCACACTCCAGAGGCCCCACATTTCAGTGTGCTGAAAACGGCTTGTCTCCCTACAGATTAACTTCCAGAGTTTCTGTTCTTTAAAGCACTATTTGCAAAGTTTATGATACCAGAGCATAAGTGAAGAGAAGGGAAGCAAAGATTTGTGGTATGCATTTGAGCACAACTGTAGGAGAAACCTACGAGAACATTTGGGAGCATTCAGCTTGGCCACAGAAAGGAGTTTGCTTCCAGCCCTATTCCAGGACGGAGCGATGTGAACTCAAGAGCTGTATGAATGGAAATGAGCTCCAGCTCTTGCTCAGCTTGAAGGTGGGAGTGGCCTCCTTCTCCATCAGCCAATTAGCTACAGCATCTCTCCCTTCTCTGGCCTCCTCTCTCTCTGACTCCTCCTCCACCACCATTTTGTGAAAGGCTCCTGCTATCGTTTCTGTAGAACAGAGTTCCATGAAATGGTGGCTGAGTGTTTTTTTTTTTTTTTTGCAATTGTGGTGTGGCTTTCTCTCTGGCACTGCCTCTCTTTTGATAGCACTCTTTTTTTTTTCTTGTGGCAGCCTCCCTCCCTTGCTCTCCCTCCTCCATCCTGCAGCATTGGCTTCTTTTGCCTTCTAGAAAGAAGGAAGCCGCATTAAATGGCCGCAGTGTCTTTTTCTGAAAATGTGGAACTGGGGGACTTTACTGTGAGCCTAGCTTCATCTTCCATGACTTTCTACAATCCTCTTTTTAAAAGTGTGCTTTGCAACCATCCCACTCTCCCTTTATTTTCTAAATCCTTACATCTCTTGAATGTCCCTACTTGCTGGAGAGTCAGACCTGTGTCGTGAACAGGATTCCTTTCCAGAAACATGAGAGTGCTTCTGGAACATGGTGTACCTTTCCAATGTCTTTATTCTGTGCATGGATCATAAACACCCAGAATGAGAGTGACAGAGAAAGGAGTACACTTTCGGAGGAAAAGCACTGCACATGAAATGGCAGTTTAGATACCTTCCTGAGCACCTTCCTCCCCATTATAGTGGAGTTTTGTATACCTAAAAGATTACTTGTAGGATATCAATGTGAAATTTCCAAACATTTATCATGAAAGATTCATTTCTATCCTAGCCAAAGGATTTGAAGAAGTGAATGAAAGGATGATAGCAGTGTCGTTCCGTATGAGCTCTGTAAGCCACCAGTGTTGGCTTTTTTCTGAACGATGTAATGGATATATTTAAAATGATCTTATCTTCCTGGCCTGACAAGTACGGCAGAGTGAGGATGGTACTTTGAAAAACAGTTCAGCAGACTGTCGGAAAAGAAAATGACCTATATCACACTCAAAAGGCCCCACATTTCACTGTGCTGAAGATGGCTTGTCTCCCTGGAATAGGGCTGTAAGGCTCTGGAAGTTCACTGTAGGGAGACAAGTCGTTTTCAGCACACTGAAATGTGGGGCCTTTCGAGTGTGATATAGGTCATTTTCTTTTCCGACACTCTGCTGAACTGTTTTTCAAAGTACCATCCCCACTCTGCCGTACTTGTCAGGCCAGGAAGATGAGATCATTTTAAATATATCCATTACATCACTTCAGAAAAAAGCCAACACTGGTTGGCTTTTCCTTAAAGCACTATTTGCAAAGTTTATGATCTACTTTAAAGTTTTGAACAATTCTGTCTGCTTGCCAGAGCATAAGTGAAGAGAAGGAAAGCAAAGATTTGCTGTATACATTTGAGCACAACTGTAGGAGAAACCTCCAAGAACATTTGGGAGCATTCAGCTTGGCCACAGAAAGGAGTTTGCTTCAAGTCCTATTCCAGGACGGAGCGATGTGAACTCAAGAGCTGTTTGAATGGAAATGAGCTCCAGCTCTTGCTCAGCTTGAAGGTGGGAGTGGCCTCCTTCTCCATCAGCCAATTAGCTACAGCATCCCTCCCTTCAGATGACCTTCCAGAATTTCAGTTCTTTAAAGCACTATTTGCAAAGTTTATCATACACTTTAAAGTTTTGAACAATTATGTCTGCTTGCCAGAGCATACAGTTGGGGGGGGGGGGGGAGTATATAGTCAGATACCAATTGTACAAATTCTCCCACTTCAAAAGATGTGAGAGGCCTGTAAGTGACATCATAGGTAGACCTTAAGTATGATAGAAAACATGAGAAAACACATCCAGAAAATCATATTGTCTGATTTTTATCCTATTTATTTGGAAATTATGGTGTATAATAAGTATTTGGTCACCTACAAACAAGCAAGATATCTGATTCTCATAGACAGGCTCCTCTGTCCTCCACTCATTACCTGTAGTAATGTCGCCTATTTGAACTTGTAATCAGTATAAAAGACACCTGTCCGCAGTCTCAAGAAGTCACACTCCAAACTCTACTATGGTGAAGGCCAAAGAGCCGCCGAAGGGCACCAGAAACAAAATTGTCACCCTGCACCAGAATGGGAAGACTGAATCTGCAATAGGCAAGCAGCTTGGTGTGAAGAAATCAACTGTGGGAGCAATAATTAGAAAGTGGAATATATACAAGACAACTGATAATCTCCCTCAGTCTGGGGCTCCACACAAGATCTCACCCCGTGGAGTCAAAATGATCTCAAGAACGGTGAGCAAAAATCCCAGAACCACACGAGGGAACCTAGTGAATGACCTGCAGAAAGCTGGGACCGACGGAACAAAGGCTACCATCAGTAACACACTACACTGCCAGGGACTCAGATCCTGTAGTGCCAGACATGTCCTCTTCCTCAAGCCAGTACATGTCTGGCGCCGACTGAAGTTTGCTAGAGAGCACTTGGATGATCCGGAATAGTATTGGGAGAATGTCATATGGTCAGATGAAACAACTCTTTGTCGTGAATGCTGAGTTGTATCCAAAGAACACCATACCTTCTGTAAAGCATGGAGGTGGCAACATCATACTTTAGGGCTGTTTCTCTGTAAAGGGACCAGGGCGACTGATTTGTATACATGAAAGAATGAATGTGGCCATGTATCGTGAGATTTTTAGTGCAAACCTCCTTCCATCAGCAAGGGGCACTGAAGATGAAACGTGGCTGGGTCTTTTAGCATATCAATGATCCCAAGCACACTGCCAGGGTAACGAAGGAGTGGCTTCATAAGCAGTATTTCAAGGTCCTGGAGTGGTTTAGCCAATCTTCAGATCTCAACCCTACAGAAAACCTTTGAAGGGAGTTGAAAGTCCGTGTTGCCCAGCGATAGCCCCAAATCATCACTGCTCTCGAGGGGATCTGCATGAAGGAATGGACAAACATGCCAGCAACAGTGTGTGCCAACCTTGTGAGGACTTACAGAAAACGTTTGACCTCTGTCATTGCCGAAAAAGGATATATAACAAAGCATTGAGACGAACTTTTGTTATGGATCAAATACTTACTTTCCACCATAATTCTCAAATAAATGCGTTAAAAATCAGACAATGTGATTTTCTAGATGTGTTTTCTCATGTTGCCTCTCATAGTTGAGGTCTACCTATGACGCCAATTACAGGCCTCTCTCATCTTTGGAAGTGGGAGAACTTGTACAATTGGTATCTGTGTAAATACTTTTTTCCCCACTGTAAGTGAAAAAAAGGAAAGCAAATACTTGTGGTATGCATTTGGGCACAACTGTACGAGAAATGTCCAAGAACATTTGGGAGCATGCAGCTTGGACACAGAAAGGAGTTTGCTTCCAGCCTATTCCAGGACGGAGCGATGTGAACTCAAGAGCTGTTTGAATGGAAATGAGCTCCAGCTCTTGCTCAGCTTGAAGGTGGGAGTGGCCTCCTTCTCCATCAGCCAATTAGCTACAGCATCCCTCCCTTCAGATGACCTTCCAGAATTTCAGTTCTTTAAAGCACTATTTGCAAAGTTTATCATACACTTTAAAGTTTTGAACAATTATGTCTGCTTGCCAGAGCATACAGTTGGGGGGGGGGGGAGTATATAGTCAGATACCAATTGTACAAATTCTCCCACTTCAAAAGATGTGAGAGGCCTGTAAGTGACATCATAGGTAGACCTTAAGTATGATAGAAAACATGAGAAAACACATCCAGAAAATCATATTGTCTGATTTTTATCCTATTTATTTGGAAATTATGGTGTATAATAAGTATTTGGTCACCTACAAACAAGCAAGATATCTGATTCTCATAGACAGGCTCCTCTGTCCTCCACTCATTACCTGTAGTAATGTCGCCTATTTGAACTTGTAATCAGTATAAAAGACACCTGTCCGCAGTCTCAAGAAGTCACACTCCAAACTCTACTATGGTGAAGGCCAAAGAGCCGCCGAAGGGCACCAGAAACAAAATTGTCACCCTGCACCAGAATGGGAAGACTGAATCTGCAATAGGCAAGCAGCTTGGTGTGAAGAAATCAACTGTGGGAGCAATAATTAGAAAGTGGAATATATACAAGACAACTGATAATCTCCCTCAGTCTGGGGCTCCACACAAGATCTCACCCCGTGGAGTCAAAATGATCTCAAGAACGGTGAGCAAAAATCCCAGAACCACACGAGGGAACCTAGTGAATGACCTGCAGAAAGCTGGGACCGACGGAACAAAGGCTACCATCAGTAACACACTACACTGCCAGGGACTCAGATCCTGTAGTGCCAGACATGTCCTCTTCCTCAAGCCAGTACATGTCTGGCGCCGACTGAAGTTTGCTAGAGAGCACTTGGATGATCCGGAATAGTATTGGGAGAATGTCATATGGTCAGATGAAACAACTCTTTGTCGTGAATGCTGAGTTGTATCCAAAGAACACCATACCTTCTGTAAAGCATGGAGGTGGCAACATCATACTTTAGGGCTGTTTCTCTGTAAAGGGACCAGGGCGACTGATTTGTATACATGAAAGAATGAATGTGGCCATGTATCGTGAGATTTTTAGTGCAAACCTCCTTCCATCAGCAAGGGGCACTGAAGATGAAACGTGGCTGGGTCTTTTAGCATATCAATGATCCCAAGCACACTGCCAGGGTAACGAAGGAGTGGCTTCATAAGCAGTATTTCAAGGTCCTGGRGTGGTTTAGCCAATCTYCAGATCTCAACCCTACAGAAAACCTTTGAAGGGAGTTGAAAGTCCGTGTTGCCCAGCGATAGCCCCAAATCATCACTGCTCTCGAGGGGATCTGCATGAAGGAATGGACAAACATGCCAGCAACAGTGTGTGCCAACCTTGTGAGGACTTACAGAAAACGTTTGACCTCTGTCATTGCCGAAAAAGGATATATAACAAAGCATTGAGACGAACTTTTGTTATGGATCAAATACTTACTTTCCACCATAATTCTCAAATAAATGCGTTAAAAATCAGACAATGTGATTTTCTAGATGTGTTTTCTCATGTTGCCTCTCATAGTTGAGGTCTACCTATGACGCCAATTACAGGCCTCTCTCATCTTTGGAAGTGGGAGAACTTGTACAATTGGTATCTGTGTAAATACTTTTTTCCCCACTGTAAGTGAAAAAAAGGAAAGCAAATACTTGTGGTATGCATTTGGGCACAACTGTACGAGAAATGTCCAAGAACATTTGGGAGCATGCAGCTTGGACACAGAAAGGAGTTTGCTTCCAGCCCTATTCTAGGACGGAGCGATGTGAACTCAAGAGCTGTTTGGATGGAAATGAGCTCCAGCTCTTGCTCAGCTTGAAGGTGGGAGTGGCCTCCTTCTCCATCAGCCAATCAGCTACAGCATCCCTCCCTTCTCTGGCCTCCTCTCTCTCTGACTCCTCCTCCACCACCATTTTGTGAAAGGCTCCTGCTATCGTTTCTGTAGAACAAAGTTCCATGAAATGGCGGCTGAGTGCTTTTTTTTTGCAAACAAGGTGTGGCTTTCTCTCTGGCACTGCCTCCCTTTTGACAGCGCTCTTTCCTCTTGTGGCAGACTCCCTCCCTTGCTCTCCCTCCTCCCTCCTGCAGCATTGGCTTCTTTTGCCTTCTAGAAAGAAGGGAGCCGAATTCAATGGCTTCAGTGTCTTTTGTCTCAAAATGTGGAACTGGGGGACTTTACTGTGAGTCTAGCTTCCTCTTCCATGACTTTCTACAATCCTCTTTTCAAAAGTGCGCTTTGCAAACATCCCACTCTCCCTTTATTTTCCAAATCCTTACATCTCTTGAATGTCCCTACTTGGTAGAATATCAGACCAGTGTCGTGAACAGTATTCCAGTCCAGCAACTTGAGAGTGCTTCTGGAACCTGATGTGTCTTTCCAATGTCTTTATTCCGTGCATGGATCATAGACACTCACAATGAGTGTGACAGAGAAAGGAGTACACTTTTGGAAGAAAAGACTGCACATGAAATGGCAGTTCAGAAACCTGGCTGAGCACCTTCCTCCCCATCACAGTGGAGTTTGGTATACCTAAAAAATTACTTGCAGGATATCAGTGTGAAATTTCAAAACATTTCTCAAAAAAGTTTCATTTCCACTATAGCCAAAGAGTTGAAGACATGAATGAAAGCAATATCATTCTGTATGATCTCTGTAAGCCACCAGTGTTGTCTTTTTTCCCTACATGTTATAATGGAAATATTTTAAACGATCTCGTCTTCCGTGCCTGACAAACATGGCAGAGTAAGGATGGTACTTTGAAAAACAGTTCAGCTGAGTGTCGGAAAAGAAAATGGCCTGTATCACACTCGAGAGGCCCCACATTTCAGTGTGCTGAAAACGGCTTGTCTCCCTACAGATTAACTTCCAGAGTTTCTGTTATTTAAAGCACTATTTGCAATGTTTATGATACACTTTAAAGTTTTGAACAATTATGTCTTCTTGCCAGAGCATAAGTGAAGAGAAGGAAAGCAATGATTTGTGGTATGCATTTGAGCACAACTGTAGGAGAAACCTACGAGAACATTTGGGAGCATTTAGCTTGGCCACAGAAAGAAGTTTGCTTCCAGCCCTATTCCAGGACGGAGCGATGTGAACTCAAGAGCTGTTTGAATGGAAATGAGCTCCAGCTCTTGCTCAGCTTGAAGGTGGGAGTGGCCTCCTTCTCCATCAGCCAATCAGCTACAGCATCCCTCCCTTCTCTGGCCTCCTCTCTCTCTGACTCCTCCTCCACCACCATTTTGTGAAAGGCTCCTGCTATCGTTTCTGTAGAACAAAGTTCCATGAAATGGCGGCTGAGTGCTTTTTTTTTGCAAACAAGGTGTGGCTTTCTCTCTGGCACTGCCTCCCTTTTGACAGCGCTCTTTCCTCTTGTGGCAGACTCCCTCCCTTGCTCTCCCTCCTCCCTCCTGCAGCATTGGCTTCTTTTGCCTTCTAGAAAGAAGGGAGCCGAATTCAATGGCTTCAGTGTCTTTTTTCTCAAAATGTGGAACTGGGGGACTTTACTGTGAGCCTAGCTTCCTCTTCCATGACTTTCTACAATCCTCTTTTCAAAAGTGCGCTTTGCAAACATCCCACTCTCCCTTTATTTTCCAAATCCTTACATCTCTTGAATGTCCCTACTTGGTAGAATATCAGACCAGTGTCGTGAACAGTATTCCAGTCCAGCAACTTGAGAGTGCTTCTGGAACCTGATGTGTCTTTCCAATGTCTTTATTCCGTGCATGGATCATAGACACTCACAATGAGTGTGACAGAGAAAGGAGTACACTTTTGGAAGAAAAGACTGCACATGAAATGGCAGTTCAGAAACCTGGCTGAGCACCTTCCTCCCCATCACAGTGGAGTTTGGTATACCTAAAAAATTACTTGCAGGATATCAGTGTGAAATTTCAAAACATTTCTCAAAAAAGTTTCATTTCCACTATAGCCAAAGAGTTGAAGACATGAATGAAAGCAATATCATTCTGTATGATCTCTGTAAGCCACCAGTGTTGTCTTTTTTCCCTACATGTTATAATGGAAATATTTTAAACGATCTCGTCTTCCGTGCCTGACAAACATGGCAGAGTAAGGATGGTACTTTGAAAAACAGTTCAGCTGAGTGTCGGAAAAGAAAATGGCCTGTATCACACTCGAGAGGCCCCACATTTCAGTGTGCTGAAAACGGCTTGTCTCCCTACAGATTAACTTCCAGAGTTTCTGTTATTTAAAGCACTATTTGCAATGTTTATGATACACTTTAAAGTTTTGAACAATTATGTCTTCTTGCCAGAGCATAAGTGAAGAGAAGGAAAGCAATGATTTGTGGTATGCATTTGAGCACAACTGTAGGAGAAACCTACGAGAACATTTGGGAGCATTTAGCTTGGCCACAGAAAGAAGTTTGCTTCCAGCCCTATTCCAGGACGGAGCGATGTGAACTCAAGAGCTGTTTGAATGGAAATGAGCTCCAGCTCTTGCTCAGCTTGAAGGTGGGAGTGGCCTCCTTCTCCATCAGCCAATCAGCTACAGCATCCCTCCCTTCTCTGGCCTCCTCTCTCTCTGACTCCTCCTCCACAACCATTTTGTGAAAGGCTCCTGCTATCGTTTCTGTAGAACAAAGTTCCATGAAATGGCGGCTGAGTGCTTTTTTTTTGCAAACAAGGTGTGGCTTTCTCTCTGGCACTGCCTCCCTTTTGACAGCGCTCTTTCCTCTTGTGGCAGACTCCCTCCCTTGCTCTCCCTCCTCCCTCCTGCAGCATTGGCTTCTTTTGCCTTCTAGAAAGAAGGGAGCCGAATTCAATGGCTTCAGTGTCTTTTTTCTCAAAATGTGGAACTGGGGGACTTTACTGTGAGCCTAGCTTCCTCTTCCATGACTTTCTAGAATCTACTTTTCAAAAGTGCGCTTTGCAAACATCCCACTCTCCCTTTATTTTCCAAATCCATACATCTCTTGAATGTCCCTACTTGGTAGGATTTCAGACCTGTGTTGTGAACAGGATTCTTTTCCAGAGACTTGAGAGTGCTTCTGGAACATGGTGTACCTTTCCAATGTCTTTATTCTGTGCATGGATCATAGACACCCACAATGAGAATGACAGAGAAAGGAGTACACTTTCGGAGGAAAAGCACTGCACATGAAATGGCAGTTCAGAAACCTGGCTGAGCACCTTCCTCCCCATCACAGTGGAGTTTGGTATACCTAAAAAATTACTTGCAGGATATCAGTGTGAAATTTCAAAACATTTCTCAAAAAAGTTTCATTTCCACTCTAGCGCAAAAGTTGAAGAAATGAATGAAAGAATGAAAGGAATGTCACTCTGTAAGCCACCAGTGTTGGCTTTGTTTCCTAAGTGATGTAGTGAAAATATTTAAAACGATCTCATCTTCCCGGCCTGACAAGCGTGGCAGAACAAGGATAGTTCTTTGAAAAACAGTTCAGCAGAGTGTTGGACAAGAAAATGGCCTATATAACACTTGAGATGCCCCACATCCCAATCCCTTTGCATTTCAGTGTGCTGAACACAGTTTGTCTTCCTTCAGATGACCTTCCAGAGTTTCAGTTCTTTAAAGCACTTTTTGCAAAGTTTATGATGTACTTTAAAGTTTTGGACAATTATGTCTGCTTGCCAGAGCATACAATGGGAGAAAAATGTATTTAGTCAGAAACCAATTGTACAAGTTTCACCACTTCAAAAGATGAGAGCGGCCTGCAATTGACATCATAGGTAGACCTCAACTATGAGAGGAAGCATGAGAAAACACATCCAGAAAATCATATTATTTGATTTTTATCCTATTTATTTGGAAATTATGGTGTATAATAAGTATTTGGTCACCTACAAACAAGCAAGATATCTGATTGTCATAGACAGGCTCCTCTGTCCTCCTCTCATTACCTGTAGTAATGTCACCTATTTTAACTTGTAATCAGTATAAAAGACACCTGTTCACAACCTCAAGCAGTCACAATCCAAACTCCACTATGGTAAATTCCAAAGAGCCGCCAACGGACACGAGAAACAAAATTGTCACCCTGCACCAGAATGGGAAGACTGAATCTGCAATAGCCAAGCAGCTTGGTGTGAAGAAATCAACTGTGGAAGCAATAATTAGAAAATGGAGGAGATACAAGACCACTGATAATGTCCCTCAGTCTGGGACTCCACACAAGATTTCACCCTGTGGGGTCAAAATGATCTCATGAATGGTGAGCAAAAATCCCAGAACCACACGAGAGAACCTAGTGAATGACCTGCAGAAAGCTGGGACCGACGGAACAAAGGCTACCATCAGTAACACACTACACTGCCAGGGACTCAGATCCTGCAGTGCCAGACGTGTCTCCTTGCTCAAGTCAGTACATGTTCGGGGCTGACTGAAGTTTGCTAGAGAGCACTTGGATGATCCAGAAGAATATTGGGAGAATGTCATATGGTCAGATGAAACACAACTCTTTGTCGTGTTTGGAGGAGAAAGAATGCTGAGTTGTATCCAAAGAACACCAATCTTACTATGAAGCATGGGGGTGACAACATCATACTGTTTCCCTGTAAAGGGACCAGGGCGACTGATCCGTATCCATGAAAGAATGAATGTGGCCATGTATCATGTGATTTTTAGTGCAAACCTCCTTCCATCAGCAAGGGCACTGAAGATGAAACGTGGCTGGGTCTTTCAGCATATCAATGATCCCAAGCACACTGCCAGGGCAACAAAGGAGTGGCTTCGTAAGCAGCATTTCAAGGTCCTGGAGTGGCTTAGCCAGTCTCCAGATCTCAACCCTACAGAAAACCTTTGGAAGGAGTTGAAAGTCTGTGTTGCCCAGCAACAGCCCCGAAACATCACTGCTCTTGAGGGGATATGCATGGAGGAATGGACCAACATACCAGCAGCAGTGTGTGCCACCTTATGAGGACTTACAAAAAACATTTGACCTTTGTCATTGCCGATAAAGGATATATAACAAAGTATTGAGATGAACTATTGTTATGGACCAAATACATATTTTCCACCACACTTCACAAATAATATCGTTAAAAACCAGACAATGTGATTTTCTAGATGTGTTTCCTCATGTTGTCTCTCTTAGTTGAGGTCTACCTATGACGCCAATTATAGGCCTCTCTCATCTTTTGAAGTAGGAGAACTTGTACATTTGGTATCTGAGTAAATACTTTCCCCCCCACTGTAAGTGAAAAGAAGGAAAGCAAAGACTTGTGGTATGCATTTGGGCACAACTGTACGAGAGACCTCCAAGAACATTTGGGAGCATGCAGCTTGGTCAAAGAAAGGAGTTTGCTTCCAGCCCTATTCCAGGACGGAGCGATGTGGACGCAAGAGCTGTTTGAATTGAAATGAGCTCCAGCTCTTGCTCAGCTTGAAGATGGGAGTGGCCTTCCTCTGCATCAGCCAATTGGCTACAGCATCCCTCCCTTCTCTGGCCTTCTCTCCCGCTGACTCCTCGTCCACCACCACCATTTTGTGAAAGGATCCTGCTATCGTTTCTGTAGAACAAAGTTCCATGAAATGGCGGCTGAGGGCGTGTTTTTTTACAAACGGGGTGTGGCTTTCTCTCTGGCACTGCCACCCTTTTGACAGAGCTCTTTCCTCTTGTGGCAGACTCCCTCCCTTGCTCTCCCTCCTCCTCCTGCAGCATTGGCTTCTTTTGCCTTCTAGAAAGAAAGATACTGCATTAAATGGATGCAGTGTCTTCTTCTGAAAATGTGGAACTGGGGGACTTTACTGTGAGCCTAACTTCCTCTTCCCTGACTTTCTACAGTTCTCTTTTCCAAAGTGCGCTTTGCAAACATCCCACTCTCCCTTTATTTCCCAAATCCTTACATCTCTTGAATTATTACTATTACTATACTATTATTATTATTGTTATTATTATTATTAAACTTTATTTGTACCCCGCTAGCATCTCCCGAAGGACTCGATGCGGCTTACAAAGACCAAGGCCTCAATACACAACATAACAATACACCTAAAGCAAATTAAAACAATTAAAGTAGTATTAAAACAACAAAACAACAAGCAATAAACAATACATCGAAACACGATAAAACTGGGCAGGGCCAGAGTAAAGGGTACAGGATTAAAAGTGCTGATGTCACAGGTGATATGTAAGGATTATAGGACAAGTGCAATGTGCAGTGTGCAGCGATCTTAATTCTAATAAAGTGCTTCTGGGACTTAGTAATTGGAGATTTCCTAATCGGGGAAGGCACATCGGAACAGCCAAGTCTTCAAGTTCTTTCTGAAGACTGCCAATGTAGGGGCCTGTCTAAGATCTTTGGAGAGGGTGTTCCAGAGATGGGGGGGCCACCACGGAAAAGGCCCTGAATGCCGCTACTTGCTGGGAAAACAGCCTTGTGTCATAAATAGAATTGCAGTCCAGCAACTTGAGAGTGCTTCTGGAACCTGGTGTGCCTTTCCAATTTCTTTATTCTGTGGATGGATCATAGACACTCAGAATGAGCGTGACAGAGAAAGGAGTACACTTTTGAAGGAAAAGACTGCACATGAAATGGCAGTTCATATACCTGGCTGAGCACCTCCCTACCCATCACAGTGGAGTTTGGTATACTTAAAAGATTACTTGCAGGATATCAATGTGAAATTTCCAAATATTTCTGACAAAAGATTCATTTCCACTCTAACAAAAGGAGTTGAAGAAGTGAATGAAAGGATGAAAGCAATGCCATACTGTATAATCTCCGAAAGCCACCAGTGTCAGCTTTGTTTCCTAAGTGATATAATAGAACTATTTAAAATGATCTCGTCTTCCTGGCCTGACAAGCATGGCAGAGTGAGGATGGCACTTTGAAAAACAGTTCAGCAGAGTGTCTGAAAAGAAAATGACCTATATATCACTTGAGAGCCCCCACATCCCAATCCCTTTGCATTTCAGTGTGCTCAAAACAGTTTGTCTTCCTTCGGATGACCTTCCAGAGTTTCAGTTCTTTAAAGCACTATTTGCAAAGTTTATGATATACTTTAAAGTTTTGAACAATTACGTCTGCTTGCCAGAGCATAAGTGAAGAGAAGGAAAGCAAAGATTTGTGGTATGCATTTGAGCACAACTGTAGGAGAAACCTACGAGAACATTTGGGAGCATTCAGCTTGGCCACAGAAAGGAGTTTGCTTCCAGCCCTATTCTAGGATGGAGCGATGTGAACTCAAGAGCTGTTTGAATGGAAATGAGCTCCAGCTCTTGCTCAGCTTGAAGGTGGGAGTGGCCTCCTTCTCCATCAGCCAATTAGGTAGAGCATCCCTCCCTTCGCTGGCCTCCTCTCTCTCTGACTCCTCCACCACCATTTTGTGAAAGGCTCCTGCTATCGTTTCTGTAGAACAGGGGTCCTCAAACTAAGGCCCGGGGGCCGAATGTGGCCCTCCAAGGTCATTTACCAGGCCCTCGCTAAGGGTCAACCTAAGTCTGTAATGACTCGAAAGCACACAACAACAACAACAACAACAATCCTATCTCATAAGCCAACAGTAGACCACACTTGAAATACTAATTTGTTAAATTTTTTCTTCATTTTCATTATTTTATTGTTTTAAAGTGGTTTTTGCACTACAAATAAAATATGTGCAGTGTGCTTTTCCAAATTACAATCCGGCCCTCCAACAGTTTGAGGGACTGTGACTTGGCCGTCTGTTTAAAAAGTTTGAGCATCCCTGCTGTAGAACAAAGTTCCAGGAAATGGCGGCTGAGTGTTTTGTTTTCTTTTTTTTGCAAACAGGGTGTGGCTTTCTCTCTGGCACTGCCTCCCTTTTGACAGCACTCTTTTTTTTCTTGTGGCAGACTCCCTCCCTTGCTCTCCCTCCTCCCTCCTGCAGCATTGGCTTCTTTTGCCTTCTAGAAAGAAGGAAGCCGCATTAAATGGCCGCAGTGTCTTTTTCTGAAAATGTGGAACTGGGGGACTTTACTGTGAGCCTAGCTTCCTCTTCCATGACTTTCTACAATCCTTTTTTCAAAAGTGCGCTTTGCAAACATCCCACTCTCCCTTTGTTTTCCAAATCCATACATTTCTTGAATGTCCCTACTTGGTAGGATTTCAGACCTGTGTTGTGAACAGGATTCCTTTCCAGAAACTTGAGAGTGCTTCTGGAACATGGTGTACCTTTCCAATGTCTTTTATTCTGTGCATGGATCATAAACACCCAGAATGAGAGTGACAGAGAAAGGAGTACACTTTTGGAGGAAAAGCACTGCACATGAAATGGCAGTTTAGATACCTTCCTGAGCACCTTCCTCCCCATTATAGTGGAGTTTTGTATACCTAAAAGATTACTTGTAGGATATCAATGTGAAATTTCCAAACATTTATCATGAAAGATTCATTTCCACCCTAAGAAAAGAAATTGAAGAAGTGAATGAAAGGATGATAGCAATGTCGTTCCGTATGAGCTCTGTAAGCCACCAGTGTTGCTCTTTTCCGAAGTGATATAATGCATATATTTAAAATGATGTCCTCTTCCTGGCCTGACAAGTACGGCAGAGTGAGGATGGTACTTTGAAAAACAGTTTAGCAGAGTGTCGGAAAAGAAAATGCCCTATATCACACTCGAGACGCCCTACATTTCAGTGTGCTAAAAACGGCTTGTCTACCTTCAGTGAACTTCCAGAATTTCTGTTCTTTAAAGCACTATTTGCAAAGTTTATGATACACTTTAAAGTTTTGAACAATTATGTCTGCTTGCCAGAGCATAAGTGAAGAGAAGGAAAGCAAAGATTTGCTGTATACATTTGAGCACAACTGTAGGAGAAACCTCTAAGGACATTTGGGAGCATTCAGCTTGGCCACAGAAAGGAGTTTGCTTCCAGCCCTATTCCAGGACGGAGCGATGTGAACTCAAGAGCTGTTTGAATGGAAATGAGCTCCAGCTCTTGCTCAGCTTGAAGGTGGGAGTGGCCTCCTTCTCCATCAGCCAATTAGCTACAGCATCCCTCCCTTCTCTGGCCTCCTCTCTCTCTGACTCCTCCTCCACCACCATTTTGTGAAAGGCTCCTGCTATCGTTTCTGTAGAACAAAGTTCCATGAAATGGCGGCTGAGTGCTTTTTTTTGCAAACAAGGTGTGGCTTTCTCTCTGGCACTGCCTCCCTTTTGACAGCGCTCTTTCCTCTTGTGGCAGACTCCCTCCCTTGCTCTCCCTCCTCCCTCCTGCAGCATTGGCTTCTTTTGCCTTCTAGAAAGAAGGAAGCCGAATTCAATGGCCGCAGTGTCTTTTTCTGAAAATGTGGAACTGGGGGACTTTACTGGGAGCCTAGCTTCTTCTTCCTTTCTACATTCCTCTTTCTACATTCCTCTTTTCAAAAGCGCGCCTTGCAAACATCCCACTCTCTCTTTATTGTCCAAATCCTAACATCTATTGAATATCGCTACTTCCTGGGAAGAAAGACCTGTGTCGTGAACAGGATTTCAGTCCAGGAACTTGAGAGTGCTTCTGGAACCTGCTGTACTTTTTCAATTTCTTTGTTCTCTTCATGGATCATAGACACCCACAATGAGAGTGACAGAGAAAGGAGTACACTTTTGGAGGGAAAGATTGCACATGAAATGGCAGTTCAGATACCTGGCTGAACACCTCCCTCTGCATCTCAGTGGGGTTTGGTATACCTAAATGTTTACTGGATATGAGTGTGAAATTTCCAAACATTTCTCACGAAAATTTCATTCCCACGCTAGCGAAAAAGTTGAAGAAGTGAATGAAATGATGAAAGCAATGTCATTTTGTGTATTTCTGTAAACCACCGGTTTTACCTTTGTTTCCTAAGTGATGTAATGGAACTATTTTAAACGATCTTATCTTCCCAGCCTGACAAGCATGGCAGAACGAGGATGGTCCTTTGAAAAACAGTTCAGCAGAGTGTTGGACAAGAAAATTGTCTATATAACACTTGAGATGCCCCACACCCCAATCCCTTTGCATTTCAGTGTGCTGAACACAGTGCTTTTTTTTTTTTTTGCAAAGGGAGTGTGGCTTTCTCTCTGGCACTCCCTTTTGACAGCGCTCTTTCTTCTTGTGGCAGACTCCCTTGCTTGTTCTCCCCCCTCCCTCCTGCAGCATTGGCTTCTTTTTCCTTATAGAAGAAGGAAACCATGTTAAATGGCTGCAGTGTCTTTTTCTGAAAATGTGGAACTGGGGGACTTTACTGTGAGCCTAGCTTCCTCTTCCATGACTTTCTACAATCCTTTTTTCAAAAGTGCGCTTTGCAAACATCCCACTCTCCCTTTATTTTCCAAATCCTTACATCTCTTGAATGTCCGTACTTGGTAGAATATCAGGAAATGACAGGGTTGGAAACAGCAACTCAAATGGCATCCTGCTTCTCACCAAATGTTCGGAACACAACATTGTCATCCCCAACACGCTCTTCCGCCAGAAAAATTAGCTCAAGACATCATGGAAGCAGCCCCGGTCAAAGCATTGGCACCTCTTAGACTATGTCATTACACGTGCCAGAGACTGCCGCAACATTCTTCTCACACGAGCAATGACAGGAGCTGATGACTGCTGGACAGACCACAGGCTAATCTGATCCATGGTGGCTATCAAGTTCGCCCCCAAATGCAGACTCCAAGGAATAAAGATAAGGCACAAAATGAACACCCGATCCCTTCAGGAGCCCTCCAAATAAGCCCTTCTCCAAACAACACTCAAGCATCATCTACCCATAGAACACCCCAAAAATGTTGAGGAACAAACTGATGACCTCCATAATCACAACCTTCGAAGAACCCATTGGATATCAAACCAAGAAACATCATGATTGGTTTGACGAAAATGACAACAAGATCCAACAGTTAATTGACAAGAAAAGAAAAGTCTTTCAAACATGGCAGAGAGACACCAACTGCGCTGCTAAAAAAGATCTATTCCAGTGCAAAAGCTGAGGTCCAAAGAAGGACCAGAGAACTCAAGAACATCTGGAGGAGAAAGAAGGCTGAAGAAATCCAACACTTGGCAGATACCCATGATGCTCAGGGATTTTTTTAAAGCCACAAAGGTCATCTATGGACCCAAGAAACCATGGCATACAGCATCTACGCTCATCAGATGGAACCAAACTTTTAAAGGACAAAAAATCAATTTCACTACATTGGAAAGAACACTACCAAAGCCTCCTGAATTGCAGCTCCAATGTGGCCAAAGAGGTTATCTCACAAATCCCGCAACAACAAACCAGGGATGAGCTTGCAGCACTGCCTAGTTTGGAAGAAGTCAGCAATGCCATCAGCCAACAAAAAAATAACAAAGCCAGCAGAGCTGATGGGATCCCTGCTGAAATCTTTAAAGAGGGAGAATCTGAGCTGACACAACTCCACCAGCTCATGGAAAAAATGTGGGTGACTGAGAAAATTCCAGCAGATTTCAAGGATGCCACCATCATCACTGTTTTCCAAAAAGGTGAAAGTACAGACTGTGGAAACTATCGCTGTATCTCCCTTCTAGCTTCCACTGGGAAAATCCTCGCAAGAATCCTTGCAAACTGCCTTTTGCCCATCTCTTAAGACACCCTCCCAGAATTCCAGAACAGGTTCCACCCCTCCAGAGGAACAGTGTACTTGATCTTCACTGCACGATAGCTCCAAGAAAAATGCAGGGAACAAAATGAACCTCTGTACATGGCATTGATTGACCTTAGAAAGACATTCGACACAGTGAATCGCAGTGCTCTCTGGACCATCCTCCAAAAAATTGGGTTCCCTGACAAATTTGTGAACATCCTGCTGCTCCTCCATGATGACATGATGGCAACAGTCTAGGACAGCAATGGCTCCCAAAGTGACCCATATAAGGTGGAATCAGGTGTCAAACAGGGATGTGTTATTGCCCCAACCTTATTTTCCATCTTCATCGTTTTGGTACTTCATCTTGTTGATGGAAAGCTTCCCACCAGAGTGGAAATCATCTATCGGACAGATGGCAATCTATTTAACCTCAGCAGACTAAAAGCCAAAACCAAGGTTACAACAACATCTGTTATAGAACTCCAATATGCTGATGACAACATCTATGCGCATTCAGAAAACCTACAAGCCATTCTAAATACCTTTGCAGAAGCATATGAGACGCTCGGCCTCTCATTGAACATTGAGAAAACGAAAGTGTTCTTCTAGCAGTCACCAGCCAATCCCTCTGCAATGCCAGAAATACAGCTTAATGGTGTAACATTAGAAAATGTTGACTATTTCTGCTACCTTGGCAGCCACCATTCCACAAAAGTCAGCATTGACACTGAAATACAACACTGCCTGAGCTCTGCGAGTGCAGCATTTTTCCGAATCAGAGAGTGTTTGAGGACTGGACATCCATAGGGATATCAAGGTGCTTGTTTTTAAAGCCATAGTCCTCCCTACCCTGCTATACGCCTGCAGAACGTGGACTGTCTACAGACGTCATATGCAATTCCTGGAACGATTCCATCAGCGCTGCCTCCGAAAAATCCTGCAAATGTCTTGGGAAGACAGATGGACAAATGTCAGTGTGCTGGAAGAAGCGAAGACTACCAGCACTGAAGCGATGCTCCTCCGCCATCAACTCCGCTGGACTAGCCACATTGTCCGAATGCCCGACCACTGTCTCCCAAAGTAGCTACTCTACTGCAAACTTAAGAAAGGGAAACGGAATGTTGTTGGACAGGAAAAGAGATTTAAAGATGGGCTTAAAGCCAACCTTGAAAATTGTACAGAAGCCCTCCCTTCTCTAGCCTCCTCTCCCTCTGACTCCTCCTCCACCACCATTTTGTGAAAGGCTCCTGCTATCGTTTCTGTAGAACAAAGTTCCATGAAATGGCGGCTGAGGGCGTGTTTTTTTACAAACAGGTGTGGCTTTCTCTGTGGCACTGCCTCCCTTTTGACAGCGCTCTTTCCTCTTGTGGCAAACTCCTTCCCCTGCTTTCCCTACCTCCTGCAGCGTTGCCTTCTTTTGCCTTATAGAAAGAAGGAAGATGCAGAACATGGCCGCAGTGCCCTTTTCTGTAAATGTGGAACTGGGGACTTCATTGTGAGGCTAATTTTCTCTGCCCCAGCTCTTGACTCTCCTGTCTTCAAAAAGTGCTCATTACATACATTCCATACTCTCTGACACCTTCCTTGTGGAATCTTTCACTCCCATGATGACAATACCACGTTTTTAATTCATGTTTGCTAGGAGAGGGCAGTCGTGTAGGTAAAGGGGGGCTCACACAACGGTGGCGAGAAATAGCTGGGTTTTTCATTCTCTGACTGAATGGATTGTCGTGTAAGCTAATGCAGGATTAGGAGGATTTCATTGGGGATTCATAAACATTTTTGATAGAATCTAAATTTCAATTCTTGCATCAGCAAGTGAAGAAAAGAATCAAAAGATGAAAGCAGTGCTCTTCTTTATGATTTCACTAAGTCTCCAGAATAGGACTCCCATGGCACTCCATCAATGTTGCCTACTCCTCCCTTCCCCAACTCTACTGTTCTGTTTTCAAAATGTGTTCCTTGCAAACTTCCCGGCCTCCTTTTTGAAGTGCACACAGTCTTGACTCTGCCTCCTGGCTTGAATATCCGACCTGTGGTGAGAACACTACTGCAGTCCAGGCAGCAGTCTCGCGGGCTTTCTGGGACCTGATTTGTGTTTCCAATTCCATTATTCCATCTGTGGAGAAATGACAACTTTCTTGTGTAATCCTTCCCCCTCATGTTAGCAATGCCAGAGGCAGTAATGCATTTTGGACACGAGAGGGCAGTTGCGGATCTGAAAAGATTATGACTCATTTAGCAGCAATAAGAACTAACTGAACTCTCTATTCTTTATCTGAGTGGATTCAAGTACAGTATACTTAATGCAGAATTTGCAGGATTTCATTGGGAAATTTTCAAATATTCTTCATACAAAATAAACTTCAACTCTTGTATAGGCAGGTGAATATAAGAATGAGAACATGCAAGCAGTGCCGTTCTGCATGATCTTCGTAAGCCTCCAGAATGTGACCCCCATGGCATTCCGGCAACAGGGCCTGCTTCTCTTATCCCAACTCTTTACTGTATTATTTGCTAAAAGTGGTCATTTTTAAAGTGTCCACATGTCTTGAAAATTCTGATTTTCCTGTTGAATTTTGTACTCCCTGGATAACAGTACTAATGGCAGCAATGCACTTTTGACACGAAAGGCAATAGCGAATTGGAAGAAACTGTGGCGCACACAGCAACTGCCAGAACTAGCTGAACTCCTTATTATCAGTCTTGAATGGATTTTTGTATATTGGAAAAAGGATTTGCAGAATTTGAAAAACTGGAAAGCATTTCCAACGGAATATTCATTTCAATTCATGCAAAAGCAAGTGAAGAAGCCAATGAAAGGGTGAAAGTTTCCAGATTTTGACTCCTATGGCCTTCCCGCAAAGGGGCCATGCTGTCTGCTTGATTGATTGCTACTACACACCTTCAGAAAGAGTTCTTTGAAAACTTCCCACCCTCTTGTTCTTTTCAAAGTGGACACATATGTAGAGTGTTCCTTGTAAGGGCCTTTATTCTATGGATGGAGAAATGACTATTTTGCCCACAAATTTTGGACTCCCACTCTGACCAAACCAGAGGAAGTAATGCACTTTTGTCAGGAGAGTGCAGGAGCGGACTGGAAAACACTGACTCACAGGACAGCTGCCAGAACTTGCTGAACTCTTTATTCCTCATCTGATTGGATTTTAGTCTACCTAATGCAGGATTGACCCAACTTCATTGGGAAATTTGTAAACATTTTGGTGGATAATAAATTTCAACTTTTGCAAAAGCAAGCAGATAAAAGAATGACAGAGTGAACGTAGTAGCCTTCTGTATAATCTGTAGAATTCTCCATAAGACAACTTTGTTTTGTCCATGGTGAAATTGAACTATTCAAAATGGTCTCACATTCCCCCGCCTGACAACCATGCTAGATTGAGGGCGCCATTTTGAAAAACAGAGGGCAGCAGTGTGTTAGAAAATAATATTGCGTACATCAAATTCAAGAGATGTCCCGCAACCCAATTTCTCCGCCTTTCACTGTTCTGAAAACAAGTCATATCTCTTTAACCAACCTTCTAGCTTTCGGGTTCTTAAAGTACTATTTGCAAGATTTATGGCACAGTTTGATTCAAATCATGAATGATTACATCTTATTGAGTATTCAAGAGATCCTGTTCCAGGAGAGCAGTGAGGATTCAAAGGCCATGTGAGTGGAAATGAAATGCCATCTCTTGTTTTGCTTGTTTTGCTCCTCAGCTCCACGTGCTCTGGTGTCCCTCCCTCCGGCAGCATTTTGTGAAAAGATCCTGTTATCTTTTCTATAGGAAAGAGTTTCACGAAATGGCAGCACTCACATAATGCGAGTGCCAGAGTAAGTAGAAAACTTTGGACAAGTGAGGGCAGCACTGTATTGGAAAATGCTATGGCTCACATGGCAGCTGACAAAACAGATTTTCGTGTACATAAAAGAGGACTGGCAGAATGTCATTGGGAAATTTTGTAAGCATTTCATTTAGAAAAATCTTTTCAACTCTTCCAAGACAATAATAGTAATGCCTTTGGGCATGGTTTTCCTAAGTTATGTGTGCTGATTTGATTCATCGGTGTAGCTACTCAAAATGGTTTTTCCAGCCATACAGACAAGCCAGAGTGATAAATGCAGTTTGAAAAGCAGAGTGAAGAAGTGTGTGGAAACAGACAGTTGCCCTCAAGGCACAGGAAAGAGATCCTCCATCCCAATTCCTTTGCCATTCAGAGTCCTAAAAGCAGATCATCCTTTTAATTGACCTCCCTGCATTTGGGTTCTTAAAGTAATATTTTAAAAGTTAATGATACAGTTTGGAAAACACCTTGAATTGTTATGTCTTGTCAAGTATAGGAAGAGCGTCTGAGCAGAAAAAAAATGTAAAAACAATGTAATGTTCTAACTGCTTTTGAATACAGACATACTATAAACATCCTACAGGATTGGTCAGAATGTAACTAGTAATGGCTTCTTGTTTGCAAAACTGGTTAGTTTGCTTGCAAAACTTTTCCTGGATTGGAAAGATGTGGACTCAAGAGCTGTGTGAGATGAAATGAAGCTCTTCTTCTGTTCCGTTTCATGGTGGGAGTGGCGTTCCTCTTCCTCCTCACCTCCATGTGCTTTTACGTGTGCTCCCATTTCCTGCCTCCTCTTTCTCTGACTCCTCCCGCTGCCACCATTTTATGAAAGGACCCTGATAGCATTTCTGTCGGAAAGAGTTCCACGAAATGGCAGCAGTACAAGATACAGTAATGCACTTTTGCCACGACAGGGCAGTAGCGGCTTGGAAAAATTTGGACTGGGGCTCACACAGTTTCATCGAAAAGTATATGGACGCCTGAGTGGATTCCAGTATACCTAACACAGGATCGGCAAGATTTCTTTGAGAAATTTGTAAACATTTCTTGTGGAAATTTCAATTTCAACACTTGCAAAAACCAGGTGAAAAGGAGAATGAAAAAGTAAAAGCAATGCAATTGGGCATGAATCCTCTCAACCACCACAATGTAATTCCTGTGGCACTACAGTAAGGTGGCTCAAGTCCACCTTACACAACTTTCCACTGTCTTATTTTCAATAAGTGCTCTTTTGGAACATCTCACCGTCCTTTTCTTTTTGATGTACACCAATGGCTTAAGTGCATTTGTTCCCGTGAATATCAGACTTGTGGCATCAACACTATTCTTGTTTGGCACGTTAAGAGTATTGCAGGGATCATGATACATAATGTAACTTTCCAGCGCCTTTTCTTTCATAACTATTAAGTAATTAGAACTTTACCATCAAATATTGGGCTCCTCTCATATATTAGTACCAGATGCAGTAATGAACTTTTGACACGAGGTGGCAGTAACGGATTAAAAAGGCTGTAATGCACATGGTAGCGAGGAGATCCCTCCCTCCATTTTATGAAAGGACACTGCTATCTTTTCTATAGGAAAGAGTTCCATGAAATGGCGGCAGTACCAGATAGTAATGCATTACAGACTTTTGGAATCTCTTACTGCCCCCTCGTGTCAAAAGTACATTATTGCCTCTGGTAGAAATATCACAGGAGCCCAATATTTCACCGTAAAGTTCTAATTATTTAATGGATAGGAAAGAAAAGGCACTAGAAAGTTACATTAGTTTTCAGACTCCCTGTAATACTCTCAACGTGCCGAACAAGAATCGAGTTGATGCCACTATATTCCCCATCGGAGAGGATACCTAACACAGGATTGGCAAGATTTCTTCTGAGACATTGGTAAACATTGGTAAAGACATTGGTAAAGTTCTTTGAGATATTCTCACTCTCCTGTCCTTTTTGAAGTGCACCAATGTTTTCAGTTCCCCTACTCCCAAGAACGGACAAGCCATAACCTCAAGCGAGAGCTAACATTTCAGACACTCACCTTTGTGCAACTCCTTCCTTCTTCTGCAGCAAACCAAACCAAGAACACTATTTCCTGACTTATGGCATGAACACTATTCTCGTTCGGCACGTTGAAAGTATTACAGGGAGTCTGAAAACGAATGTAATTTCGAGTGCCTTTTCTTTTTTATCCATTAAGTAATTAGAATTTACGGTGAAATATTGGGCTCCTGTGATATTAGTACCAGAGGCAGTAATGCACTTTTGACATGAGGGGGCAAAAGTACATTACTGCATTACAGATTGGAAAAGGCTGTAATGCACATGGTAGCGAGGAGAAATATCTGAGCTCCTCTCTCTCTCTGACCCCTCCCTCTGCCACCATTTTATGAAAGGATGCTGCTGTCTTTTCTATGGGAAAGAGTTCCACGAAATGGCAGCAGTACCAGATAGCAATGCATTTTTCCTGCGAGAGGGCAGTAGCAGTTTTCTCATTGCTGCCATGTGCATTACAGACTTTTCTAATCTGTTACTGCCCCCTCGTGTCAAAAGTGGACTACTGCCTCTGGTACTACTATCACAGGAGCCCAATATTTCACCGTAAAGTTTTAATTATTTATTGGATAAGAAAGAAAAGGCACTGGAAAGTTACATTAGTTTTCATACTCCCTGTAATACTCTCAACGTGCCGAATGAGAATAGTGTTCATGCCACTATATTCCCCATCAGAGTGGATTCCAGTATACCTAACACAGGATTGGCAAGATTTCTTTTGAGACATTTGTGAACATTTCTTGTAGAAATTTTCATTTCAACACTTGGAAAAACAGGCGAGAAAAAGAATGAAAAAGTCAAAGCAATGCAATTGGGCATGAATCCCTTAAGCCACCAGAATGTAATTGCTGCGGCACTCCAGTAAGCGGGCCCAAGTCCACCTTCCACAGCTCTTCACTCTCTTGTTTTCAAAAAGTGTTATTTGAGAACTTCTCACTCTCCTGTCCTTTTTGAAGTGCACCAATGTTTTCAGTTCCCCTACTCCCAAGAACGGACAAGCCATAACCTCAAGTGAGAGCTAACATTTCGGACACTCTCCTTTGTGCAACGCCTTCCTTCTTCTGCAGCAAACCAAACCAAGAAGACTATGTCCTGACATATGGCACCAACGCTATTCTCGTTCGGCACGTTGAAAGTATTACAGGGAGTCTGAAAACGAATGTAACTTTGAGTGCCTTTTCTTTTTTATCCATTAAGTAATTAGAATTTACGGTGAAATATTGGGCTCCTGTGATATTAGTACCAGAGGCAGTAATGCACTTTTGACATGAGGGGGCAAAAATGCATATCTGCATTACAGATTGGAAAAGGCTGTAATGCACATGGTAGCGAGGAGAAATATCTGCGCTCCTCTCTCTCTCTGACCCCTCCCTCTGCCACCATTTTATGAAAGGATGCTCCAATTTTTTCTACAGGAAAGAGTTCCACGAAATGGCGGCAGTACCAGATAGCAATGCATGTTTGCCACGAGAGGGCAGTAGCAGTTTTCTCATTGCTGCCATGTGCATTACAGACTTTTCTAATCTGTTATTGCCCCCTCGTATCAAAAGTGCATTACTGCCTCTGGTAGTAATATCACAGGAGCCCAATATTTCACCGTAAACTTCTAATTATTTAATTGATAGGAAAGAAAAGGCGCTGGAAAGTTACATTACTTTTCAGACTCCCTGTAATACTCTCAACGTGCCAAACGAGAATAGTGTTCATGCCACTATATTCCCCATCGGAGTGGATTCCAGTATACCTAACACAGGATTGGCAAGAGTTCTTTTGAGACATTTGTGAATATTTCTTGTACAAATTTCCATTTCAACACTTGGAAAAACAGGCGAGAAAAAGAATGAAAAAGTCAAAGCAATGCAATTGGGCATGAATCCCTTAAGCCACCAGAATGTAATTGCTGCGGCACTCCAGTAAGCGGGCCCAAGTCCACCTTCCACAGCTCTTCACTCTCTTGTTTTCAAAAAGTGTTATTTGAGAACTTCTCACTCTCCTGTCCTTTTTGAAGTGCACCAATATCTTCAGTTCCCCTGCTCCCAAGAACGGACAAGCCATAACCACAGGTGACAGCTAACATTTCGGACACTCTCCTTTGTGCAACTCCTTCCTTCTTCTGTAGCAAACCAAACCAAGAAGACTATTTCCTCACTTATGGCTTCAACGCTATTCTTGTTCGGCACGTTGAGAGTATTACAGGGAGTCTGAAACCTAATGTAACTTTCCACTGCCTTTTCTTTCCTATCCTTTCAAAAATTAGAACTTTACAGTGAAATATTGAGCTCCTGTGAAATTAGTTCCAGAGGCAGTAATGCACTTTTGACACGAGGTGGCAATAACAGATTAAAAAGGCTGTAATACACATGGCAGCGAAGAGATCCCTCCCTCTGCCACCATTTTATGAAAGGACGCTGCTATTTTTTCTATAGGAAACAGATCCACGAAATGGCAGCAGTACCAGATAGTAATGCATTTTTGCCAGGAGAGGGCAGTAGCGGTTTTCTCATTGCTGCCATGTGCATTACAGACYTTTCTAATCTGTTACTGCCCCCTCGTGTCAAAAGTGCATTACTGCCTCTGGTAGTAATATCACAGGAGCCCAATATTTCACYGTAAAGTTCTAATTRTTTATTGGATAAGAAAGAAAAGGCACTRGAAAGTTACATTMSTTTTCAGACTCCCTGTAATACTCTCAACGTGCCGAACGAGAATAGTGTTCATGCCACTATATTCCCCATCGGAGTGGATTCCAGTATACCTAACACAGGATTGGCAAGATTTCTTTTGAGACATTTGTAAACATTTCTTGTGGAAATTTCCATTTCAACACTTGGAAAAACAGGCGAGAGAGAGAATGAAAAAGTAAAAGCAATGCAATTGGGTATGAATCCCTTAAGTAACCAGAATGTATTTCCTGCATCACTCCAGTAAGCGGGCCCAAGTCCGCCTTACTTGGATCTTCACTCTCTTGTTTTCAAAAAGTGTTCTTTGAGAACTTCTCACTCTCCTGTCCTTTTTGAAGTGCACCAATATCTTCAGTTCCCCTGCTCCCAAGAATGGACAAGCCATAACCTCAAGTGACAGCTAACATTTCGGACACTCTACTTTGTGCAACTCCTTCCTTCTTCTGCAGCAAAACAAACCAAAAAAACTACTTACTGACTTATGGCATCAACGCTATACTCGTTTGGCACGTTGAAAGTATTACAGGGAGCCTGAAACCTAATGTAACTTTCCAGTGCCTTTTCTTTCCTATCCTTTCAATAATTACAACTTTATGGTGAAATATTGGGCTCCCGTGAAATTAGTTTCAGAGGCAGTAATGAACTTTTGACACAAGGTGGCAGTAACAGATTAAAAAGGCTGTAATGCACATGGCAGCGAAGAGATCCCTCCCTCTGCCACCATTTTATGAAAGGACGCTGCAATCTTTTATATAGGAAAGAGTTCCACAAAATGGCAGCATTACCAGATAGTAATGCATTTTTGCCAGGAGAGGGCAGTAGCGGTTTTCTCATTACTGCCATGTGCATTACAGACTTTTGGAATCTGTTACTGCCCCCTCGTGTCAAAAGTGCATTACTGCCTCTGGTAGTAATATCACAGGAGCCCAATATTTCACGGTAAAGTTCTAATTATTTAATAGATAGGAAAGAAAAGGCACTAGAAAGTTACATTCGTTTTCAGACTCCTTGTAATACTTTCAACGTGCCGAATGAGAATAGTGTTCATGCCACTATATTCCCCATCGGAGTGGATTCCAGTATACCTAACACAGGATTGGCAAGAGTTCTTTTGAGACATTTGTGAACATTTCTTGTAGAAATTTTCATTTCAACACTTGGAAAAACAGGCGAGAAAGAGAATGAAAAAGTCAAAGCAATGCAATTGGGCATGAATCCCTTAAGCCACCAGAATGTAATTGCTGCGGCACTCCAGTAAGCGGGCCCAAGTCCACCTTCCACAGCTCTTCACTCTCTTGTTTTCAAAAAGTGTTATTTGAGAACTTCTCACTCTCCTGTCCTTTTTGAAGTGCACCAATATCTTCAGTTCCCCTGCTCCCAAGAACAGACAAGCCATAACCTCAGGTGACAGCTAACATTTCGGACACTCTTTGTGCAACTCCTTCCTTCTTCTGTAGCAAACCAAACCAAGAAGACTATTTCCTCACTTATGGCATCAACGCTATTCTTGTTCGGCACGTTGAGAGTATTACAGGGAGTCTGAAACCTAATGTAACTTTCCACTGCCTTTTCTTTCCTATCCTTTCAAAAATTAGAACTTTACAGTGAAATATTGAGCTCCTGTGAAATTAGTTCCAGAGGCAGTAATAACTTTTGACACGAGGTGGCAATAACAGATTAAAAAGGCTGTAATGCACATGGCAGCGAAGAGATCCCTCCCTCTGCCACCATTTTATGAAAGGACGCTGCTATTTTTTCTATAGGAAAGAGATCCACGAAATGGCGGCAGTACCAGATAGTAATGCATTTTTGCCAGGAGAGGGCAGTAGCGGTTTTCTCATTACTGCCATGTGCATTACAGACTTTTGTAATCTGTTACTGCCCCCTCGTGTCAAAAGTGCATTACTGCCTCTGGTAGTAATATCACAGGAGCCCAATATTTCACGGTAAAGTTCTAATTATTTAATGGATAGGAAAGAAAAGGCACTAGAAAGTTACATTCGTTTTCAGACTCCTTGTAATACTTTCAACGTGCCGAATGAGAATAGTGTTCATGCCACTATATTCCCCATCGGAGTGGATTCCAGTATACCTAACACAGGATTGGCAAGAGTTCTTTTGAGACATTTGTGAACATTTCTTGTGGAAATTTCCATTTCAACACTTGGAAAAACAGGCGAGAAAGAGAATGAAAAAGTCAAAGCAATGCAATTGGGCATGAATCCCTTAAGCCACCAGAATGTAATTGCTGCGGCACTCCAGTAAGCGGGCCCAAGTCCACCTTCCACAGCTCTTCACTCTCTTGTTTTCAAAAAGTGTTATTTGAGAACTTCTCACTCTCCTGTCCTTTTTGAAGTGCACCAATATCTTCAGTTCCCCTGCTCCCAAGAACAGACAAGCCGTAACCTCAGGTGACAGCTAACATTTCGGACACTCTCCTTTGTGCAACTCCTTCCTTCTTCTGTAGCAAACCAAACCAAGAAGACTATTTCCTCACTTATGGCATCAACGCTATTCTTGTTCGGCACGTTGAGAGTATTACAGGGAGTCTGAAACCTAATGTAACTTTCCACTGCCTTTTCTTTCCTATCCTTTCAAAAATTAGAACTTTACAGTGAAATATTGAGCTCCTGTGAAATTAGTTCCAGAGGCAGTAATGCACTTTTGACACAAGGTGGCAGTAACAGATTAAAAAGGCTGTAATGCACATGGCAGCGAAGAGATCCCTCCCTCTGCCACCATTTTATGAAAGGACGCTGCTATTTTTTCTATAGGAAAGAGATCCACGAAATGGCGGCAGTACCAGATAGTAATGCATTTTTGCCAGGAGAGGGCAGTAGCGGTTTTCTCATTGCTGCCATGTGCATTACAGACTTTTCTAATCTGTTACTGCCCCCTCGTGTCAAAAGTGCATTACTGCCTCTGGTAGTAATATCACAGGAGCCCAATATTTCACTGTAAAGTTCTAATTGTTTATTGGATAAGAAAGAAAAGGCACTGGAAAGTTACATTCGTTTTCAGACTCCCTGTAATACTCTCAACGTGCCGAACGAGAATAGTGTTCATGCCACTATATTCCCCATCGGAGTGGATTCCAGTATACCTAACACAGGATTGGCAAGATTTCTTTTGAGACATTTGTAAACATTTCTTGTGGAAATTTCCATTTCAACACTTGGAAAAACAGGCGAGAAAGAGAATGAAAAAGTAAAAGCAATGCAATTGGGTATGAATCCCTTAAGTAACCAGAATGTATTTCCTGCATCACTCCAGTAAGCGGGCCCAAGTCCGCCTTACTTGGATCTTCACTCTCTTGTTTTCAAAAAGTGTTCTTTGAGAACTTCTCACTCTCCTGTCCTTTTTGAAGTGCACCAATATCTTCAGTTCCCCTGCTCCCAAGAATGGACAAGCCATAACCTCAAGTGACAGCTAACATTTCGGACACTCTACTTTGTGCAACTCCTTCCTTCTTCTGCAGCAAAACAAACCAAAAAAACTACTTACTGACTTATGGCATCAACGCTATTCTCGTTTGGCACGTTGAAAGTATTACAGGGAGCCTGAAACCTAATGTAACTTTCCAGTGCCTTTTCTTTCCTATCCTTTCAATAATTACAACTTTATGGTGAAATATTGGGCTCCCGTGAAATTAGTTTCAGAGGCAGTAATGAACTTTTGACACAAGGTGGCAGTAACAGATTAAAAAGGCTGTAATGCACATGGCAGCGAAGAGATCCCTCCCTCTGCCACCATTTTATGAAAGGACGCTGCTATCTTTTATATAGGAAAGAGTTCCACAAAATGGCAGCATTACCAGATAGTAATGCATTTTTGCCAGGAGAGGGCAGTAGCGGTTTTCTCATTACTGCCATGTGCATTACAGACTTTTGTAATCTGTTACTGCCCCCTCGTGTCAAAAGTGCATTACTGCCTCTGGTAGTAATATCACAGGAGCCCAACTGCTTACAGAGTTTAGGATGCAGCTTGGACATCCTCTTCAGTGATTACGTCTTACCTGTTATTGAAAAAGAGCCTGAAGAAAAGCTTGTAGTATAGAGTCAATTACAGGACAGAGTGCTGTGGATTGTGGGCCTCTTAGAGGAGAAGATGGGGCAATGCTGACAGGGGATAGGGAAAAGGCAGAACTACTTAACGCCTTCTTTGCCCCACAAAAAGAAAGTCATCTTCAACCTCAGGAAGATGGAGTGGGTGAGGGATTAGAGGACATCCAACCCCAAATTGGGAAACAAGTCATCCAGGAATACTTGGCCACTCTAAATGAGTTCAGATCCCCAGTGCCAGATCAACTACACCCAAGAGTATTGAAGGAACTAGCGGAAGTTATTTCCGAACCATTGGCAATCATCTTTGAGAGTTCTTGGAGAATGGGAGAAGTTCCAGCAGATTGGAGGAGGGCCGGTGTGGTCCCAATCTTCAAGAAGGGAAAAAAGGATGACCCAAATAATTACAGTGGATGTAGCATACCTGGATTTCAGTAATTGGGCATGAATCCCTTAAGTAACCAGAATGTAATTCCTGCGGCACTCCAGTAAGCGGGCCCAAGTCATAGAATCGTAGAATTGGAAGAGACCTCATGGGCCATCCAGTCCAACCCCCTGCCAAGAAGCAGGAATATTGCATTCAAATCACCCCTGACAGATGGCCATCCAGCCTCTCTTTAAAAGCTTCCAAAAAAAGGAGCTTCCAAAGAAGGAGCCTCCGCCACATCTTCTATGGCTCTTCACTTTCTGATTTTCAAAAAGTGTTATTTGAGAACTTCTCACTTTCCTGTCCTTTTCGAAGTGCACCAATATCTTCAGTTCCCCTGCTCCCAAGAACGGACAAGCCATAACCTCAAGTGACAGCTAACATTTAGGACACTCTCCTTTGTGCAACGCCTTCCTTCTTCTGCAGCAAAACAAACCAAAAGGACTATTTCCTGACTTATGGCATCACCACTATTCTCGTTCGGCACGTTGAGAGTATTACAGGCNATATCTTCAGTTCCCCTGCTCCCAAGAACGGACAAGCCGTAACCTCAAGTGACAGCTAACATTTCGGACACTTTCCTTTGTGCAACGCCTTCCTTCTTCTACAGCAAAACAAACCAAAAAGACTATTTCCTGAATTATGGCATCAACGCGATTCTCGTTCGGCACGTTGAGAGTATTACAGGCAGCCTGAAACCTAATGTAACTTTCCAGTGCCTTTTCTTTCCTATCCCTTCAATAATTAGAACTTCACCGTGAAATATTGGGCTCATGTGAAATTAGTTCCAGAGGCAGTAATGCACTTTTGACACGAGGTGGCAGTAAAAGATGAGAAAAGGCTGTAATGCACATGGCAGCGAAGAGATCCCTCCCTTTGCCACCATTTTATGAAAGGACGTTTCTCTCTTTTCTATAGGAAAGAGATCCACGAAATGGCGGCAGTACCAGATAGTAATGCATTTTTGCCACAAGAGGGCAGTAGCGGTTTTCTCATTGCTGCCATGTGCATTACAGACTGTTACTGCCCCCTCGTGTCAAAAGTGCATTACTGCCTCTGGTAGTAATTTCACAGGAACCCAATATTTCACGGCAAAGTTCTAATTATTTAATGGATAGGAAAGAAAAAGCACTAGAAAGTTACATTACTTTTCAGACTCCCTGTAATGCTCTCAACATTCCGATCGAGAATAGTGTTGATTCCACTATATTCCCCATCGGAGTGGATTCCAGTATACCTAACACAGGATTGGCAAGAGTTTTTTTGAGACATTTGTAAGCATGTCTTATGGAAATTTTCATTTCATCACTTGGAAAAACAGGCGAGAAAGAGAATGAAAAAGTAAAAGCAATGCAATTGAGCATGAATCCCCTACGCCACCAGAATGTAATTCCTGCGGCACTCCAGTAAGCGGGCCCAAGTCCACTTTTCATGGTTCCTCGCTCTCTTGTTTTCAAAAAGTGTTCTTTGAGAACTTTTTTGCTGTTGACCTTTCTGTGTTTGTGCCCTTCAAGCACTACTTACAGAGTTTGGGATGCAGCTTGGACATCCTCTTCACTGATTACGTCTTATCTGTTATTGAAAGAGAGCCTGAAGAAAAGCTTGTAGCATAAAGTCTATTGCAGGACAGAGTGCTGTGGACTGAACAGTTTTGTGAGTGGGCAGGAAGGTCTTGCTCTGCTTGAAGGGGGAGTGGCATTCCTCGTTGCCAGCTCCATGTGCTTCTGGCCCCATGTGCTTTTGTTTGTGTGCCTCCCCTCTCCTGCCTCTTTTCTCTCTGACTCCTCCTCCTCCACCATTTTGTGAAAAAGATCTGACTATCTTTTCAATAGGAAGGAGTTCCATGAAATGGCGGTCCGGTGCTCTCCTCCTCTTGTTTTGCTTGAAGGGGGAGTGGCTTTCCTCTTTGCCGGCTCCATGTGCTTCTGGCTCCACGTGCTTTTGTTTTGTGTCCCTCCCCTCTCCCTCTTTTCTCTCTGACTACTCCTCCTCCACAATTATGTGAAAAGGATCTGACTATCTTTTTAATAGGCAGGAATTTCATGAAATGGCGGTCCGGTGCTCTCCCTTTGTTTTGCTTGAAGGGGGAGTGGCTTTCCTCTTTGCCGGCTCCATGTGTTTCTGGCCCCATGTGCTTCTTGGCTAATTGCAGACTGGTCCCCTACCTGGTCACATTTGTGGCCTAATGATCAAAGAGGGAGGATTGTAGTTTGAAAAGCAGAGGGCAACATTTAGTGGGATATCTGCTCACGCAGCCCTCAGGGGTTGTGGCTGAGTTCCCTCCTCCCATTTCTTTGATTCTCACTAATAAACATATTTCCTCACTGCTGTTGATGTTTCTGTGTCTGTGCCCTTAAAGCACTGTTTGCATAGTTTAGGATACAGCTTGCACATCCTCTTCAGTGATTATGTCTGATCTGTTATTGAATGAGGGTCTGAGCAAAAGCTTGTAATATCAAATGTATTACAGGACAGAGTGCTGTGGACTGAAAAGTGTGAGCGAGCAGGAAGGTCTTGTTCTGCTTGAAGGGGGGAGTGGCGTTCCTCCTTGCCGGCTCCATGCACTTCTGGCCCCATGTGCTTTTTAGTCCCTCCTCTTGCCTGCCTCTTTTCTCTCTGACTCCTCCTTCACTATTTTGTGAAAAGAATCTAATTACCTTTCCTATAGGAAGGAGTTCCATGAAATGGCAGTCCAGTGCTTTCCTCCACGCCCCACCCCCCATGGAAGTGGCCTTTCTTGAGCCTTGCGCCCCCTAGCGTCATCTCCCACTCACCTTGCTGGAGGAGTGGTGTCCTTCCCTGTGCTTCCTGCATCCCTCCTCCATGCTGCTGACTCACACTCTCCCTCCTCCCCTCACCAGTATTTTTTGCCAAGTCTCTTTTGCCTTCTCGGGGGGGAAAAGGCTGTGGCATCCTTTTGTTTGAAGGAGACAAATGTGGTCTTTCTGTTGGCTGATAGCAGACTGGTCCCTACCTGGTCATGATATTGTTACAATATTCAAAAGCTGGTGTTGTTTTGTCTTTTCAGTTAGGAAATGGCAGCTTTTCTTTGTGGCCTTGTATTCTCAGCCTGATGATTGTACTGGAGTTGGGACTACATTTTGAAAAAAAGGAACGTTAAGAAAATTGAGTGGGCAGGAAGGTCTTGCTCTGCTTGAAGGGGGAGTGGCTTTCCTCATTGCCGGCTCCATGTGCTTCTGGCCCCATGTGCTTTTGTTGGTGTCCCTCCCCTCTCCTGCTTCTTTTCTCTCTGACTCCTCCTCCTCCACCATTTTGTTAAAAGGATCTGACTATCTTTTGAATAGGAAGGAGTTCCATGAAATGGCGGTCCAGTGCTCTCCTCCTCTTGTTTTGCTTGAAGGGGGAGTGGCTTTCCTCATTGCCGGCTCCATGTGCTTCTGGCCCCATGTGCTTTTGTTGGTGTCCCTCCCCTCTCCTGCCTCTTTTCTCTCTGACTCCTCCTCCTCCACCATTTTGTGAAAAGGATCTGACTATCTTTTCTATGGGAAGGAATTCCATGAAATGGCGGTCCGGTGCTCTCCTCCTCTTGTTTTGCTTGAAGGGGGAGTGGCTTTCCTCTCTGCCGGCTCCATGTGCTTCTGGCCCCATGTGCTTTTGTTTGTGTGCCTCCCCTCTCCTGCCTCTATTCTCTCTGACTCCTCCTCCTCCACCATTTTGTGGAAAGGATCTGACTATCTTTTCTATGGGAAGGAGTTCCATGAAATGGCGGTCCGGTGCTCTCCTCCTCTTGTTTTGCTCTGAGGGGGAGTGGCTTTCCTCTGCCGGCTCCATGTGCTTCTGGCTCCACGTGCTTTTGTTTTGTGTCCCTCCCCTCTCCTGCCTCTTTTCTCTCTGACTCCTCCTCCTCCACAATTATGTGAAAAGGATCTGACTATCTTTTTAATACGCAGGAATTTCATGAAATGGCGGTCCAGTGCTCTCCTCTTGTTTTGCTTGAAGAGGGAGTGGCTTTCCTCTTTGCCGACTCCATGTGTTTCTGGCCCCATGTGCTTCTTGGCTAATTGCAGACTGGTCCCCTACCTGGTCACATTTGTGGCCTAATGATCAAAGAGGGAGGATTGTAGTTTGAAAAGCAGAGGGCAACATTTAGTGGGATATCTGCTCACGCAGCCCTCAGGGGAAGTGGCTGAGTTCCCTCCTCCCATTTCTTTGATTCTCACTAATAAACATATTTCCTCACTGCTGTTGATGTTTCTGTGTCTGTGCCCTTAAAGCACTGTTTGCATAGTTTAGGATACAGCTTGCACATCCTCTTCAGTGAGTATGTCTGATCTGTTATTGAATGAGGGTCTGAGCAAAAGCTTGTAATATCAAATGTATTACAGGACAGAGTGCTGTGGACTGAAAAGTGTGAGCGAGCAGGAAGGTCTTGTTCTGCTTGAAGGGGGGAGTGGCGTTCCTCCTTGCCGGCTCCATGCACTTCTGGCCCCATGTGCTTTTTAGTCCCTCCTCTTGCCTGCCTCTTTTCTCTCTGACTCCTCCTTCACTATTTTGTGAAAAGAATCTAATTACCTTTCCTATAGGAAGGAGTTCCATGAAATGGCAGTCCAGTGCTTTCCTCCACGCCCCACCCCCCATGGAAGTGGCCTTTCTTGAGCCTTGCGCCCCCTAGCGTCATCTCCCACTCACCTTGCTGGAGGAGTGGTGTCCTTCCCTGTGCTTCCTGCATCCCTCCTCCATGCTGCTGACTCACACTCTCCCTCCTCCCCTCACCAGTGTTTTTTGCCAAGGCTCTTTTGCCTTCTCGGGGGGAAAAGGCTGTGGCATCCTTTTGTTTGAAGGAGACAAATGTGGTCTTTCTGTTGGCTGATAGCAGACTGGTCCCTACCTGGTCATGATATTGTTACAATATTCAAAAGCTGGTGTTGTTTTGTCTTTTCAGTTAGGAAATGGCAGCTTTTCTCTGTGGCCTTGTATTCTCAGCCTGATGATTGTGCTGGAGTTGGGACTACATTTTGAAAAAAAGGAACGTTAAGAAAATTGAAAATAAAGTCAGCTGCCATAACACTCTGGTGAACTGGATGAACACTCCCCAATTTGCTACCATTTCTTTTCATAAAGTGCACCTTGGAAATAATCAAGCATTTAGAGAAAGCCATGAAAGGAACAAAGAAATGTCGATCTCGTATGGACCAGCAATTGTCAACTTGTATTGTTTTGTCAGTGATGAAAAGAACCCTTCAGAATGTCTTTGCATTGGTAACCTGATGAGTGTGTCAGTGAGAACTGAAGTTTGAAAAGCAGCGGGAAACACTGTTGGAAAGAAAACTGCTTATCTGACACTCAAGAGAGGTGCCTGAGTTCCTCGTTGCAATCTCTCTTTCAAGGTTCCAAAAACAGCTTTCCCCCCTTGGACCATCCTCTCTCCTTTAAGGCTCTGTGCAAAATTTCGGATTTGATTTGAACAAGTTCTTGATTATGTCAGAGTGCAAAAAGATGCCTGAGCACAAATGAAAAATGTGAAAACCATGTCATCTGGCATGTGTTTGAGCACACATGTAGGATAAACTACTCTGGGATTAGTGAACGTGCAACTAGGAATGACTTCTGATCATGGAAAGTGGAGCCCCCGGTGGCGCAGTGGGTTAAAGCACTGTGCCGGCAGGACTGAAGACCGACAGGTCGCAGGTTCGAATCTGGGGAGAGGCGGATGAGCTCCCTCTATTAGCTCCAGCTCCTCATGCTGGGACATGAGAGAAGCCTCCCACAAGGATGATAAAACATCAAAAAATCATCCAGGCATCCCCTCGGCAACGTCCTTGCAGACGGTCAATTCTCTCACAACAGGAGCGGTTGCTCCTGACATGACAAAAAAATTAATTAAAAAAATGGAAAGTAGTTTCCTTGCTACCCTATTGCTGGATGGAGAGATGTGGATTCAAATGCTGTGTGAGTGGAAATGAAGCTCCAGGTCTTGTTTTGCTTGAAGAGGGGAGTTGCTTTCTTCCTTGCCAGCTCCATGTGCTTTTTTGTCCCTGCCCTCTCCTGCCTCTTTTGTCTGACTCCTCCACCATTTTGTGAAAAGCATCTGATTATCTTTTCTATAGGAATGAGTTCCATCAAATGGCAGTCAGGTGCATTGCTCCCCATCCCCCCCCCCATTGAAATGTCCTTTCTTGAGCTTTGCGCCCCCTGGCGTCATCGCCCACTCATCTTGCTGGAGGCGTGGTGTCCTTCCTTGGCCTTCCTGAATCCCTCCTCCATGCTGCTGACTGACTTTCTCCCTCCTCCTCTCACCGGTGTTTTATGCAAGGCTCTTTTGCCTTATGGGGTAAAAATGTTGTGGCATCCTTTTGTTCAAAGAAAACGGTGATCTTTCTCTTGGTTAATTGCAGACTGGTCCCTACCTGGACCCATTTCTTGCCTGATGACCAAAGAGGGAGGGTTGTAGTTTGAAAAGCAGAGGGCAACACTTAGTGGGAAATCTGCTCACGAAGCCCTCGGGAACGCGGCCGAGTTCCCTCCTCCCATTTTTTGGCTTCTCACTAATAAACATATTTCCTCACTGCTGTTGATGTTTCTGTGTTTGTGCCCTTAAAGCACTGTTTACACAGATTAGGATACAGCTTGCACATCCTCTTCAGTGATTATGTCTAATCTGTTATTGAATGAGGGTCTGAGCAAAAGCTTGTAATATTGAATGTATTACAGGACAGAGTGCTGTGGACTGAAAAGTGTGAGCGCGCAGGAAGGTGTTGTTCTGCTTGAAGGGGGGAGTGGCGTTCCTCCTTGTCGGCTCCATGCACTTCTGGCCCCATGTGCTTTTTAGTCCCTCCTCTCGCCTGCCTCTTTTCTCTCTGACTGCTCCTCCACTATTTTGTGAAAAGAATCGGATTACCTTTTCTATAGGAAGAAGTTCCATGAAATGGCAGTCCAGTGCTTTCCTCCACCCCACCCCCCCATGGAAGTGGCCTTTCTTGAGCCTTGCGCCCCCTGGCGTCATCTTCCACTCACCTTGCTGGAGGAGTGTTGTCCTTCCTTGTGCTTCCTGCATCCCTCCTCCATGCTGCTGACTCACACTCTCCCTCCTCCCCTCACCAGTGTTTTTTTGCCAAGGCTCTTTTGCCTTCTCGGGGGGGAAAAGGCTGTGGCATCCTTTTGTTTGAAGGAGACAAATGTGGTCTTTCTGTTGGCTGGTAGCAGACTGGTCCCTACCTGGTCATGATATTGTTACAATATTCAAAAGCTGGTGTTGTTTTGTCTTTTCAGTTAGGAAATGGCAGCTTTTCTCTGTGGCCTTGTATTCTCAGCCTGATGATTGTGCTGATGATTGTGAACACTCCCCAATTTGCTACCATTTCTTTTCATAAAGTGCACCTTGGAGATAATCAAGCATTTAGAGAAAGCCATGAAAGGAACAAAGAAATCTCAATCTCGTATGGACCAGCAATTGTCAACTTGTATTGTTTTGTCAGTGATGAAAAGAACCCTTCAGAATGTCTTTGCATTGGTAACCCGATGAGTGTGTCAGTGAGAATTGAAGTTTGAAAAGCAGCGGGAAACACTGTTGGAAAGAAAACTGCTTATCTGACACTCAAGAGAGGTGCCTGAGTTCCTCGTTGCAATCTCTCTTTCAAGGTTCCAAAAACAACGTTCCCCTCTTGGAACATCCACTCACCTTTAAGGCTCTGTGCAAAATTTTGGATGTGATTTGAACAAGTTCATGATTATGTCAGAGTGCAAAAAGATGCCTGAGCACAAATGAAAAATGTGAAAACCATGTCATCTGGCATGTGTTTGAGCACGCATGTAGGATAAACTACTCTGGGATTAGTGAACGTGCAACTAGGAATGACTTCTGATCATGGAAAGTGGTGCCCCCAGTGGCGCAGTGGGTTAAAGCACTGTACCGGCTGGACTGAAGACCGACAGGTCGCAGGTTCGAATACGGGGAGAGGCGGATGAGCTCCCTCTATTAGCTGCAGCTCCTCATGCGGGGACATGAGAGAAGCCTCCCACAAGGATGATAAAACATCAAAAAATCATCCAGGCGTCCCCTGTGCAACGTCCTTGCAGACGGTCAATTCTCTCACAACAGGAGCGGTTGGTCTGAGCAAAAGCATCGGGCAACACTTAGTGGGAAATCTGCTCACGAAGCCCTCGGGGAAGCGGCCGAGTTCTCTCCTCCCATTTTTTGGCTTCTCACTAATAAACAGTTTTTCCCACTGCTGTTGACCTTTCTGTGTTTGTGTCCTTAAGGCACTGCTTACAGAGTTTAGGATGCAGCTTGGACATCCTCTTCAGTGATTAAGTCTTACCTGTTATTGAAAGAGAGCCTGAAGAAAAGCTTGTAGTATAGAGTCAATTACAGGACAGAGTGCTGTGGGCTGTGGGCCACTTCGAGGAGAAGATGGGGCAATGCTGACAGGGGATAGAGAAAAGGCAGAACTACTTAATGCCTTCTTTGCCTCACAAAAAGAAAGTCATCTTCAACCTCAGGAAGATGGAGTGTGTGAGGGATTAGAGGACATCCAACCCCAAATTGGGAAACAAGTCATGCAGGAATACCTGGCCACTCTAAATGTGTTCAGGTCCCCAGTGCCAGATCAACTACACCCAAGAGTATTGAAGGAACTAGCGGAAGTCATTTCCGAACCATTGGCAATCATCTTTGAGAGTTCTTGGAGAATGGGAGAAGTTCCAGCAGATTGGAGGAGGGCCAGTGTGGTCCCAATCTTCGAGAAGGGGAAAAAAGGATGACCCAAATAATTACCGTCCGGTCAGCCTCACGTCGATACCAGGCAAGATTTTGGAAAAAGATTGTCAAGGAAGTGGTCTGGATGCACTTAGAACAAAATGCGGTCATGGCTAATAGTCAGCATGGATTTATCAAAAAGAAGTCATGCCAGACTAATCTGATCTCTTTTTTCGATAGAGTTACAAGCTGGGTAGATGCGAGGAATGCCGTGGATGTAGCGTACCTGGATTTCAGTAAGGCCTTCGACAAGGTCCCCCATGACCTTCTGGCAAACAAACTAGTCCAATGTTGGCTAGGCAAAACTACTGTGAGGTGGATCTGTAATTGGTTAAATGGACAAACCCAGAGGGTGCTCACCAATGCTTCCTCTTCATCCTGGAAAGAAATGACGAGCGGAGTGCCGCAGGGTTCCATTATGGGCCCGGTCCTATTCAACATCTTTATTAATGACTTAGATGAAGGGCTAGAAGGCATGATCATCAAGTTTGCAAACGACACCAAATTGGAGATCCCTCCCTCTGCCACCATTTTATGAATTGACGCTCCTATCTTTACTATAGGAAAGAGTTCCACGAAATGGCAGCAGTACCAGAGAGTAATGCATTTTTGCCATGAGAGGGCAGTAGCGGTTTTCTCATTGCTGCCATGCGCATTATAGACTTTTGTAATCTGTTACTGCCCCCTCGTGTCAAAAGTGCATTACTGCCTCTGGTAGTAATTTCACAGGAGCCCAATATTTCATGGTAAAGTTCTAATTATTTAATGGATAGGAAAGAAAAAGCACTAGAAAGTTACATTACTTTTCAGACTCCCTGTAAAGCTCTCAACGTGCCGATCGAGAATAGTGTTGATTCCACTATATTCCCCATCGGACTGGATTCCAGTATACCTAACACAGGATTGGCAAGAGTTCTTTTGAGACATTTGTAAGTATGTCTTGTGGAAATTTTCATTTCATCACTGGGAAAAACAGGCGAGAAAGAGAATGAAAAAGTAAAAGCAATGCAATTGGGCATGAATCCCCTACACCACCAGAATGTAATTCCTGCGGCACTCCAGTAAGCGGGCCCAATTCCACTTTCCATCGTTCTTCGCTCTCTTGTTTTCAAAAAGTGTTCTTTGAGAACTTTTTTGCTGTTGACCTTTCTGTGTTTTTGCCCTTCAAGCATTGCTTACAGAGTTTAGGATGCAGCTTGGACATCCTCTTCACTGATTACGTCTTATCTGTAATTGAAAGAGAGCCTGAAGAAAAGCTTGTAGCATAAAGTCTATTGCAGGACAGAGTGCTGTGGACTGAAAAGTTTTGTGAGTGGGCAGCAAGGTCTTGCTCTGCTTGAAGGGGGAGTGGCATTCCTCCTTGCCCGCTCCATGTGCTTCTGGGCCGATGTGCTTTTGTTTGTGTGCCTCCCCTCTCCTGCCTCTTTTCTCTCTGACTCCTCCTCCTCCACCATTTTGTGAAAAGGATCTGACTATCTTTTCAATAGGAAAGAGTTCCACGAAATGGCGGTGCGGTGCTCTTGTTTTGCTTGAAGGGAGAGTGGCTTTCCTCTTTGCCGGCTCCATGTACTTCTGGCCCTCTTTGCTTTTGTTTTGTGTCCCTCCCCTTCCTGCCTCTTTTCTCTCTGACTCCTCCTCCTCCACCATTTTGTGAAAAGGATCTGACTATCTTTTTAATAGGCAGGAATTTCATGAAATGGCGGTCCGGTGCCTTCCTCCTCTTGTTTTCCTTGAAGGGGGAGTGGCTTTCCTCTTTGCCGGCTCCATGTGTTTCTGGCCCCATGTGCTTCTTGGCTAATTGCAGACTGGTCCCCTACCTGGTCACATTTGTGGCCTAATGATCAAAGAGGGAGGATTGTAGTTTGAAAAGCAGAGGGCAAAACATTTAGTGGGAAATCTGCTCACGCAGCCCTCAGGGGAAGTGGCTGAGTTCCCTCCTCCCATTTCTTTGATTCTCACTAATAAACATATTTCCTCACTGCTGTTGATGTTTCTGTGTCTGTGCCCTTAAAGCACTGTTTGCATAGTTTAGGATACAGCTTGCACATCCTCTTCAGTGATTATGTCTGATCTGTTATTGAATGAGGGTCTGAGCAAAAGCTTGTAATATCAAATGTATTACAGGACAGAGTGCTGTGGACTGAAAAGTGTGAGCGAGCAGGAAGGTCTTGTTCTGCTTGAAGGGGGGAGTGGCGTTCCTCCTTGCCGGCTCCATGCACTTCTGGCCCCATGTGCTTTTTAGTCCCTCCTCTTGCCTGCCTCTTTTCTCTCTGACTCCTCCTTCACTATTTTGTGAAAAGAATCTAATTACCTTTCCTATAGGAAGGAGTTCCATGAAATGGCAGTCCAGTGCTTTCCTCCACGCCCCACCCCCCATGGAAGTGGCCTTTCTTGAGCCTTGCGCCCCCTAGCGTCATCTCCCACTCACCTTGCTGGAGGAGTGGTGTCCTTCCCTGTGCTTCCTGCATCCCTCCTCCATGCTGCTGACTCACACTCT
>NW_026847771.1:62530811-62543463 GCF_025583915.1 Anolis sagrei ordinatus
CTGTTACTGCCACCTCGTGTCAAAAGTGCATTACTACCTCTGGAACTAATTTCATAGGAGCCCAATATTTCACGGTCAAGTTCTAATTATTGAAGGGATAGGAAAGAAAAGGCACTGGAAAGTTACATTAGGTTTCAGGCTGCCAGTAATACTCTCAACGTGCCGAACGAGAATAGTGTTGATGCCATAAGTCTTTTTGGTTTGTTTTGCTGTAGAAGAAGGAAGGCGATGCACAAAGGAGAGAGTCCGAAATGTTAGCTGTCACTTGAGGTTACGGCTTGTCCGTTCTTGGGAGCAGGGGAACTGAAGATATTGGTGCACTTCAAAAAGGACAGGAGAGTGAGAAGTTCTCAAAGAACACTTTTTGAAATCAGAAAGTGAAGAGCCATAGAAGATGTGGTGGAGGCTCCTTCTTTGGAAGCTCCTTCTTTGGAAGCTTTTAAACAGAGGCTGGATGGCCATCTGTCAGAGGTGATTTCAATGCAATATTCCTGCTTCTTGGCAGGGGGTTGGACTGGATGGCCCATGAGGTCTCTTCCAATTCTATAACTTGGGTTCGCTTACTGGTGTGCCGCAGGAATTACATTCTGGTGGCGTAGGGGATTTATACCCAATTGAAATATTGGGCTCCTGTGAAATTACTACCAGAGGCAGTAATGCACTTTTGCCATGAGGGGGCAGTAACAGATTACAAAAGTCTATAATGCACATGGCAGCAATGAGAAAACCGCTACTGCCCTCTCATGGCAAAAATGCATTACTATCTGGTACTGCCGCCATTTCGTGGAACTCTTTCCTATAGAAAAGATAGGAGCGTCCATTCATGAAATGGTGGCAGAGGGAGGGATCTCCAATTTGGTGTCGTTTGCAAACTTGATGATCATGCCTTCTAGCCCTTCATCTAAGTCATTAATAAAGATGTTGAACAGGACCGGGCCCATGACGGAACCCTGCAGCACTCCGCTCGTCATTTCTTTCCAGGATGAAGAGGAAGCATTGGTGAGCACCCTCTGGGTTCGTCCATTTAACCAATTACAGATCCACCTCACAGTAGTTTTGCCTAGCCCACATTGGACTAGTTTTTTTGCCAGAAGGTCATGGGGGACCTTGTCGAAGGCCTTACTGAAATCCAGGTACGCTACATCCACGGCATTCCCGCATCTACCCAGCTTGTAACTCTCTCGAAAAAAGAGATCAGATGAGTCTGGCATGACTTGTTTTTGTTCAATCCATGTTGACTTAGCGATGACCGCATTTGCTTCTAAGTGTTTGCAGACCACTTCCTTCACAATCTTTTCCAGAATCTTGCCTGGTATCGACGTGAGGCTGACCGGACGGTAGTTGTTTGGGTCATCCTTTTTTCCCTTCTTGAAGATTGGGACCATACTGGCCCTCCTCCAATCTGCTGGAACTTCTCCCGTTCTCCAAGAACTCTCAAAGATGATTGCCAATGGTTCCGAAATGACTTCCGCTAGTTCCTTCAGTACTCTTGGGTGTAGTTGATCTGGCCTGGGGACTTGAACTCATTTAGAGCGGCCAGGTATTCCTGGACGACTTGTTTCCCAATTTGGGGTTGAATGTCCTCTAATCCCTCACCCACTCCATCTTCCTGAGGTTGAAGATGACTTTCTTTTTGTGAGGCAAAGAAGGCATTAAGTAGTTCTGCCTTTTCTCTATCCCCTGAGCATTGCCCCATCTTCTCCTCGAAGAGGCCCACAGTTCACAGCACTCTGTCCTGTAATGGACTCTATACTACAAGCTTTTCTTCAGGCTCTCTTTCAATAACAGGTAAGACGTAATCACTGAAGAGGATGTCCAAGCTGCATCCTAAACTCTGTAAGCAGTGACTTAAGGACACAAACAAAGAAAGGTCAACAGCAGTGGGGAAAGCTGTTTATTAGTGAGAAGCCAAAAAATGGGAGGAGAGAACTCGGACCCTTCCCCAAGGGCTTCGTGAGCAGATTTCCCACTAAGTGTTGCCCTCTGCTTTTCAAACTACAATCCTCCCTCTTTGGTCATCAGGCAAAAAATGRGACCAGGTAGGGACCAGTCTGCTAWTAGCAAAGAGAAAGATCACCGTTTCATTTGAACAAAAGGATGCTGMAACCTTTTTTCCCCATAAGGCAAAAGAGCCTTGCATAAAACACCGGAGATAGGAAAAGGGAGAGAGTCAGTCAGCAGCATGGARGAGGGATGAGGGATTCAGGAAGGCCAAGGAAGGACACCACGCCTCCAGCAAGATGAGTGGGCGATGACGCCAGGGGGCACAAAGCTCAAGAAAGGACATTTCAGTGGGGGGGGGGGGATGGGGAGGAATGCACCTGACTGCCATTTGATGTAACTCCTTCCTATAGAAAAGATAATCAGATGCTTTTCACAAAATGGTGGAGGAGGAGGAGTCAGAGAAAAGAGATAATAGAGGGCAGGGACAAAAAAGCACATGGAGCTGGCAAGGAGGAAAGCAACTCCCCTCTTCAAGCAAAACAAGACCTGGAGCTTCATTTCCACTCACACAGCGTTTGAATCCACATCTCTCCATCCAGCAATAGGGTAGCAAGGAAACCACTTTCCATTTCTTGATTTTTTTTTTGTCGTGTCAGGAGCAACCGCTCCTGTTGTGAGAGAATTGGCCATCTGCAAGGACGTTGCCCAGGGGACACCTGGATGATTTTTGATGTTTTATCATCCTTGTGGGAGGCTTCTCTCATGTCCCCGCATGAGGAGCTGGAGCTAATAGAGGGAGCTCATCCGCCTCTCCCCAAATTCGAACCTGCGACCTGTCGGTCTTCAGTCCTGCCGGCACAGTGCTTTAACCCACTGCGCCACCGGGGGCTCCACTTTCCATGATCAAAAGTCATTCCTAGTTGCACGTTCACTAATCCCAGAGTAGTTTATCCTACATGTGTGCTCAAACACATGCCAGATGACATGGTTTTCACATTTTTCATTTGTGCTCAGGCATCTTTTTGCACTCTGACATAATCAAGAACTTGTTCAAATCACATCCGAAATTTTGCACAGAGCCTTAAAGGAGAGAGGATGGTCCAAGGGGGGAAAGCTGTTTTTGGAACCTTGAAAGAGAGATTGCAACGAGGAACTCAGGCACCTCTCTTGAGTGTCAGATAAGCAGTTTTCTTTCCAACAATGTTTCCCGCTGCTTTTCAGACATCAATTCTCACTGACACACTCATCGGGTTACCAATGCAAAGACATTCTGAAAGGTTCTTTTCATCACTGACAAAACAATACAAGTTGACACTTGCTGGTCCATACGAGATCGACATTTCTTTGTTCCTTTCATGGCTTTCTCTAAATGCTTGATTATTTCCAAGGTGCACTTTATGAAAAGAAATGGTAGCAAATTGGGGAGTGTTCATCCAGTTCACCAGAGTGTTATGGCAGCTGACTTTATTTTCAATTTTCTTGACGTTCCTTTTTTTCAAAATGTAGTCCCAACTCCAGCACAATCATCAGGCTGAGAATACAAGGCCACAGAGAAAAGCTGCCATTTCCTAACTGAAAAGACAAAACAACACCAGCTTTTGAATATTGTAACAATATCATGACCAGGCAGGGACCAGTCTGCTACCAGCCAACAGAAAGACCACATTTGTCTCCTTCAAACAAAAGGATGCCACAGCCTTCCCCCCCCCCCCCCAAGAAGGAAAAAGAGCCTTGGCAAAAAACACTGGTAAAGGGAGGAGGGAGAGTGTGTGTCAGCAGCATGGAGGAGGGATGCAGGAAGCACAGGGAAGGACACAACTCCTCCAGCAAGGTGAGTGGGAGATGAGGCCAGGGGGCGCAAGGCTCAAGAAAGGCCACTTCCATGGGGGGTGGGGGTGGAGGAAAGCACCGGACTGCCATTTCATGGAACTCATTCCGAAAGAAAAGGTAATCAGATTCTGGAGGAGGAGTCAGAGAGAAAAGAGGCAGGCGAGAGGAGGGACTAAAAAGCACATGGGGCCAGAAGTGCATGGAGCCGGCAAGGAGGACCGCCACTCCCCCCTTCAAGCAGAACAAGACCTTCCTGCTCGCTCACACTTTTCAGTCCACAGCACTCTGTCCTGTAATACATTCAATATTACAAGCTTTTGCTCAGACTCTCATTCAATAACAGATCAGACATAATCACTGAAGAGGATGTGCAAGCTGTATCCTAAACTATGTAAACAGTGCTTTAAGGGCACAAACACAGAAACATCAACAGCAGTGAGGAAATACGTTTATTAGTGAGAATCAAAGAAATGGGAGGAGGGAACTCAGCCACTTCCCCTGAGGGCTGCGTGAGCAGATTTCCCACTAAATGTTGCCCTCTGTTTTTCAAACTACAATCCTCCCTCTTTGATCATTAGGCCAGAAATGTGACCAGGTAGGGGACCAGTCTGCAATTAGCCAAGAAGCACATGGGGCCAGAAACACATGGAGCCGGCAAAGAGGAAACTCACTCCCCCTTCAATGAAAACAAAGGGAGAGCACCGGACCGCCATTTCATAAAATTCCTTCCTATTGAAAAGATAGTCAGATCCTTTTAACATAATGGTGGAGGAGGAGTATTCAGAGAGAAAAGAGGCAGGAGAGGGGAGGGACACAAAACAAAAGCACGTGGAGCCAGAAGGACATGTAGCCGGCAAAGAGGAAAGCCACTCCCCCTTCAAGCAAAACAAGAGGAGGAGAGCACCGGACCGCCATTTCATGGAACTCCTTCCCATAGAAAAGATAGTCAGATCCTTTTCACAAAATGGTGGAGGAGGAGGAGTCAGAGAGAAAAGAGGCAGGAGAGGGGAGGGACACAAACAAAAGCACATGGGGCCAGAAGCACATGGAGCCGGCAATGAGGAAAGCCACTCCCCCTTCAAGCAAAACAAGAGGAGGAGAGCACTGGACCGCCATTTCATTGAACTCCTTCCTATTTAAAAGATAGTCAGATTCTTTTCACAAAATGGTGGAGGAGGAGGAGTCAGAGAGAAAAGAGGCAGGAGAGGGGAGGGACACAAACAAAAGCACATGGGGCCAGAAGCACATGGAGCCGGCAAAGAGGAAAGCCACGCCCACTTCAAGCAAAACAAGAGGAGAGCACCGGACCGCCATTTCGTGGAATTCCTTCCTATTGAAAAGATAGTCAGATTCTTTTCACAAAATGGTGGTGGAGGAGGAGTCAGAGAGAAAAGAGGCAGGAAAGGGGAGGCACACAAACAAAAGCACATGGGGCCAGAAGCACATGGAGCGGGAAGGAGGAATGCCACTCCCCCTTCAAGCAGAGCAAGACCTTGCTGCCCACTCACAAAACTTTTCAGTCCACAGCACTCTGTCCTGCAATAGACTTTATGCTACAAGCTTTTCTTCAGGCTCTCTTTCAATAACAGATAAGACGTAATCAGTGAAGAGGATGTCCAAGCTGCATCCTAAACTCTGTAAGCAGTGCTTGAAGGGCACAAACACAGAAAGGTCAACAGCAAAAAAGTTCTCAAAGAACACTTTTTGAAAACAAGAGAGCGAAGAACCATGGAAAGTGGACTTAGTGTTGATGCCATAAGTCAGGAAATAGTCTTTTTGGTTTGTTTTGCTGTAGAAGAAGGAAGGCGTTGCACAAAGGAGAGTGTCCGAAATGTTAGCTGTCACTTGAGGTTACGGCTTGTCCGTTCTTGGGAGCAGGGGAACTGAAGATATTGGTGCACTTCAAAAAGGACAGGAGAGTGAGAAGTTCTCAAAGAACACTTTTTGAAAATCAGAAAGTGAAGAGACATAGAAGATGTGGTGGAGGCTCCTTCTTTGGTAGCTCCTTCTTTGGAAGCTTTTAAACAGAGGCTGGATGGCCATCTGTCAGGGGTGATTTGAATGCAATATTCCTGCTTCTTGGCAGGGGGTTGGACTGGATGGCCCATGAGGTCTCTTCCAATTCTATGACTTGGGCCCGCTTACTGGAGTGCCGCAGGAATTACATTCTGGTGGCGTAGGGGATTTATGCCCAATTGAAATATTGGGCTCCTGTGAAATTACTACCAGAGGCAGTAATGCACTTTTGCCATTAGGGGGCAGTAACAGATTACAAAAGTCTATAATGCATATGGTAGCAATGAGAAAACCGCTACTGCCCTCTCATGGCAAAAATGCATTACTATCTGGTACTGCCGCCATTTCGTGGAACTCTTTCCTATAGTAAAGATAGGAGCGTCAATTCATAAAATGGTGGCAGAGGGAGGGATCTCCAATTTGGTGTCGTTTGCAAACTTGATGATCATGCCTTCTAGCCCTTCATCTAAGTCATTAATAAAGATGTTGAACAGGACCGGGCCCAGGACGGAACCCTGCGGCACTCTGCTCATCACTTCTTTCCAGGATGAAGAGGAAGCATTGAAGAGCACCCTCTGGGTTCGTCCATTTAACCAATTACAGATCCACCTCACCGTAGTTTTGCCTAGCCCACATTGGACTAGTTTCCTTGCCAGAAGGTCATGGGGGACCTTGTCGAAGGCCTTACTGAAATCCAGGTACGCTACATCCACGGCATTCCCCGCATCTACCCAGCTTGTAACTCTATCGAAAAAAGAGATCAGATTAGTCTGGCATGACTTGTTTTGATAAATCCATGTTAACTATTAGCGATGACCGCATTTTATTCTAAGTGCTTCCAGACCACTTCCTTGACAATCTTTTCCAGAATCTTGCCTGGTATCGACGTGAGGCTGACTGGAGGGTAATTATTTGGGTCAATCTTTTTTTCCCTTCTTGAAGATTGGGACCACACTGGCCCTCCTCCAATCTGCTGGACACCACGACCTGGAGCTTCATTTCCACTCACACAGCGTTTGAATCCACATCTCTCCATCCAGCAATAGGGTAGCAAGGAAACTACTTTCCATTTTTAATTATTTTTTTTGTCGTGTCAGGAGCAACCGCTCCTGTTGTGAGAGAATTGATCATCTGTAAGGACGTTGCCCAGGAGACGCCTGGATGATTTTTTGATGTTTTATCATCCTTGTGGGAGGCTACTCTCATGTCCCCGCATGAGGAGCTGGAGCTAATAGAGGGAGCTCATCCGCCTCTCACCGGATTGGAACCTGCGACCTGTCGGTCTTCAGTCCTGCCGGCACAGTCCTTTAACCCACTGCGCCACCGGGGGCTCCACTTTCCATGATCAAAAGTCATTCCTAGTTGCACGTTCACTAATCCCAGAGTAGTTTCTCCTACATGTGTGCTCAAACACATGCCAGATGACATGGTTTTCACATTTTTCATTTGTGCTCAGGCATCTTTTTGCACTCTGACATAATCAAGAACTTGTTCAAATCACATCCGAAATTTTGCACAGAGCCTTAAAGGAGAGAGGATAGTCCAAGGGAGGAAAGCTGTTTTTGGAACCTTGAAAGAGAGATTGCAACGAGGAACTCAGGCACCTCTCTTGAGTGTCAGATAAGCTGTTCTTTCCAACAGTGTTTCCCGCTACTTTTCAAACTTCAATTCTCACTGACACACTCATCAGGTTACCAATGCAAAGACATTCTGAAAGGTTCTTTTCATCACTGACAAAACAATACAAGTTGACAATTGCTGGTCCATACGAGATCGACATTTCTTTGTTCCTTTCATGGCTTTCTCTAAATGCTTGATTATTTCCAAGGTGCACTTTATGAAAAGAAATGGTAGCAAATTGGGGAGTGTTCATCCAGTTCACCAGAGTGTTATGGCAGCTGACTTTATTTTCAATTTTCTTGACGTTCCTTTTTTTCAAAATGTAGTCCCAACTCCAGCACAATCATCAGGCTGAGAATACAAGGCCACAGAGAAAAGCTGCCATTTCCTAACTGAAAAGACAAAACAACACCAGCTTTTGAATATTGTAACAATATCATGACCAGGCAGGGACCAGTCTGCTACCAGCCAACAGAAAGACCACAATTGTCTCCTTCAAACAAAAGGATGCCACAGCCTTTTCCCCCCGAGAAGGAAAAAGAGCCTTGGCAAAAAACACTGGTAAGGGGAGGAGGGAGAGTGTGAGTCAGCAGCATGGAGGAGGGATGCAGGAAGCACAGGGAAGGACACCACTCCTCCAGCAAGGTGAGTGGGAGATGAGGCCAGGGGGCGCAAGGCTCAAGAAAGGCCACTTCCATGGGGGGTGGGGGGTGGAGGAAAGCACTGGACTGCCATTTCATGGAACTCATTCCTATAGAAAAGGTAATCAGATTCTGGAGGAGGAGTCAGAGAGAAAAGAGGCAGGCGAGAGGAGGGACTAAAAAGCACATGGGGCCAGAAGTGCATGGAGCCGGCAAGGAGGACCGCCACTCCCCCCTTCAAGCAGAACAAGACCTTCCTGCTCGCTCACACTTTTCAGTCCACAGCACTCTGTCCTGTAATACATTCGATATTACAAGCTTTTGCTCAGACCCTCATTCAATAACAGATCAGACATAATCACTGAAGAGGATGTGCAAGCTGTATCCTAAACTATGTAAACAGTGCTTTAAGGGCACAAACACAGAAACATCAACAGCAGTGAGGAAATATGTTTATTAGTGAGAATCAAAGAAATGGGAGGAGGGAACTCAGCCACTTCCCCTGAGGGCTGCGTGAGCGGATTTCCCACTAAATGTTGCCCTCTGCTTTTCAAACTACAATCCTCCCTCTTTGATCATTAGGCCAGAAATGTGACCAGGTAAGGGACCAGTCTGCAATTAGCCAGAAACACATGGAGCCGGCAAAGAGGAAAGTCACTCCCCCTTCAAGCAAAACAAAGGGAGAGCACCGGAACGCCATTTCATAAAATTCCTTCCTATAGAAAAGATAGTCAGATCCTTTTCACATAATGGTGGAGGAGGAGTAGTCAGAGAGAAAAGAGGCAGGAGAGGGGAGGGACACAAAACAAAAGCATGTGGAGCCAGAAGCACATGGAGCCGGCAAAGAGGAAAGCCACTCCCCCTTCAAGAAAAACAAGAGGGGGAGAGCACCGAACCGCCATTTCATGGAACTCCTTCCCATAGAAAGGATAGTCAGATCCTTTCCACAAAATGGAGGAGGAGTCAGAGAGAATAGAGGCAGGAGAGGGGAGGCACACAAACAAAAGCATATGGGGCCAGAAGCACATGGAGCTGGCAAAGAGGAAAGTCACTACCCCTTCAAGCAAAACAAGAGGAGGAGAGCACCGGACAGCCATTTCATGGAACTCCTTCCCATAGAAAAGATAGTCAGATCCTTTTCACAAAATGGTGGAGGAGGAGGAGTCAGAGAGAAAAGAGGCAGGAGAGGGGAGGGACACAAACAAAAGCACATGGGGCCAGAAGCACATGGAGCCGGCAATGAGGAAAGCCACTCCCACTTCAAGCAAAACAAGAGGAGAGCACCGGACCGCCATTTCGTGGAATTCCTTCCTATTGAAAAGATAGTCAGATCCTTTTCACAAAATGGTGGTGGAGGAGGAATCAGAGAGAAAAGAGGCAGGAGAGGGGAGGCACACAAACAAAAGCACATGGGGCCAGAAGCACATGGAGCTGGCAACGAGGAATGCCACTCCCCCTTCAAGCAGAGCAAGACCTTCCTGCCCACTCACAAAACTGTTCAGTCCACAGCACTCTGTCCTGCAATAGACTTTATGCTACAAGCTTTTCTTCAGGCTCTCTTTCAATAACAGATAAGACGTAATCAGTGAAGAGGATGTCCAAGCTGCATCCCAAACTCTGTAAGTAGTGCTTGAAGGGCACAAACACAGAAAGGTCAACAGCAAAAAAGTTCTCAAAGAACACTTTTTGAAAACAAGAGAGCGAGGAACCATGAAAAGTGGACTTGGGCCCGCTTACTGGAGTGCCGCAGGAATTACATTCTGGTGGCGTAGGGGATTCATGCTCAATTGCATTGCTTTTACTTTTTCATTCTCTTTCTCGCCTGTTTTTCCAAGTGATGAAATGAAAATTTCCATAAGACATGCTTACAAATGTCTCAAAAAAACTCTTGCCAATCCTGTGTTAGGTATACTGGAATCCACTCCGATGGGGAATATAGTGGAATCAACACTATTCTCGATCGGAATGTTGAGAGCATTACAGGGAGTCTGAAAAGTAATGTAACTTTCTAGTGCTTTTTCTTTCCTATCCATTAAATAATTAGAACTTTGCCGTGAAATATTGGGTTCCTGTGAAATTACTACCAGAGGCAGTAATGCACTTTTGACACGAGGGGGCAGTAACAGTCTGTAATGCACATGGCAGCAATGAGAAAACCGCTACTGCCCTCTTGTGGCAAAAATGCATTACTATCTGGTACTGCCGCCATTTCGTGGATCTCTTTCCTATAGAAAAGAGAGAAACGTCCTTTCATAAAATGGTGGCAAAGGGAGGGATCTCTTCGCTGCCATGTGCATTACAGCCTTTTCTCATCTTTTACTGCCACCTCGTGTCAAAAGTGCATTACTGCCTCTGGAACTAATTTCACATGAGCCCAATATTTCACGGTGAAGTTCTAATTATTGAAGGGATAGGAAAGAAAAGGCACTGGAAAGTTACATTAGGTTTCAGGCTGCCTGTAATACTCTCAACGTGCCGAACGAGAATCGCGTTGATGCCATAATTCAGGAAATAGTCTTTTTGGTTTGTTTTGCTGTAGAAGAAGGAAGGCGTTGCACAAAGGAGAGTGTCCGAAATGTTAGCTGTCACTTGAGGTTACGGCTTGTCCGTTCTTGGGAGCAGGGGAACTGAAGATATTGGTGCACTTCAAAAAGGACAGGAGAGTGAGAAGTTCTCAAAGAACACTTTTTGAAAATCAGAAAGTGAAGAGCCATAGAAGATGTGGTGGAGGCTCCTTCTTTGGAAGCTCCTTCTTTGGAAGCTTTTAAACAGAGGCTGGATGGCCATCTGTCAGGGGTGATTTCAATGCAATATTCCTGCTTCTTGGCAGGGGGTTGGACTGGATGGCCCATGAGGTCTCTTCTAATTCTATGATTCTATGACTTGGGCCCGCTTACTGGAGTGCCGCAGGAATTACATTCTGGTGGCGTAGGGGATTTATGCCCAATTGAAATATTGGGCTCCTGTGAAATTACTACCAGAGGCAGTAATGCACTTTTGACACGAGGGGGCAGTAACAGATTACAAAAGTCTATAATGCATATGGTAGCAATGAGAAAACCGCTACTGCCCTCTCATGGCAAAAATGCATTACTATCTGGTACTGCCGCCATTTCGTGGAACTCTTTCCTATAGAAAAGATAGGAGCGTCCATTCATAAAATGGTGGCAGAGGGAGGGATCTCCAATTTGGTGTCGTTTGCAAACTTGATGATCATGCCTTCTAGCCCTTCATCTAAGTCATTAATAAAGATGTTGAACAGGACCGGGCCCATGACAGAACCCTGCGGCACTCCGCTCGTCACTTCTTTCCAGGATGAAGAGGAAGCATTGGTGAGCACCCTCTGGGTTCGTCCATTTAACCAATTACAGATCCACCTCACCGTAGTTTTGCCTAGCCCACATTGGACTAGTTTGTTTGACAGAAGGTCATGGGGGACCTTGTCGAAGGCCTTACTGAAATCCAGGTACGCTACATCCACGGCATTCCCCGCATCTACCCAGCTTGTAACTCTATCAAAAAAAGAGATCAGATTAGTCTGGCATGACTTGTTTTTGATAAATCCATGTTGACTATTAGGATGACCGCATTTTATTCTAAGTGCTTCCAGACCACTTCCTTGACAATTTTTTCCAGAATCTTGCCTGGTATCGAGGTGAGGCTGACCGGACGGTAATTGTTTGGGTCATCCTTTTTTTCCCTTCTTGAAGATTGGGACCACGCTGGCCCTCCTCCAATCTGCTGGAACTTCTCCCATTCTCCAAGAACTCTCAAAGATGATTGCCAATGGTTCGGAAATAACTTCCGCTAGTTCCTTCAATACTCTTGGGTGTAGTTGATCTGGCACTGGGGACCTGAACTCATTTAGAGTGGCCAGGTATTCCTGGATGACTTGTTTCCCAATTTGGGGTTGGATGTCCTCTAATCCCTCAACCACTCCATCTTCCTGAGGTTGAAGATGACTTTCTTTTTGTGAGGCAAAGAAGGCATTAAGTAGTTCTGCCTTTTCTCTATCCCCTGTCAGCATTGCCCCATCTTCTCCTCGAAGAGGCCCACAGTCCACAGCACTCTGTCCTGTAATTGACTCTATACTACAAGCTTTTCTTCAGGCTCTTTTTCAATAACAGGTAAGACGTAATCACTGAAGAGGATGTCCAAGCTGCATCCTAAACTCTGTAAGCAGTGCCTCAAGGACACAAACAAAGAAAGGTCAACAGCAGTGGGGAAAGCTGTTTATTAGTGAGAAACAAAAAATGGGAGGAGAGAACTCGGCCGCTTCCCCGAGGGCTTCGTGAGCAGATTTCCCACGAAGTGTTGCCGTCTGCTTTTCAAACTACAATCCTCCCTCTTTGGTCATCAGGCAAAAAATGGGACCAGGTAGGGACAAGTCTGCTATTAGCAAAGAGAAAGATAACTGTTTCCTTTGAACAAAAGGATGCTGCATCCTTTTTTCCCCATAAGGCAAAAGAGCCTTGCATAAAACACCGGTGAGAGGAGGAGGGAGAGAGTCAGTCAGCAGCAGGGATGAGGGATTCAGGAAGGCCAAGGAAGGACACCATGCCTCCAGCAAGATGAGTGGGCGATGACGCCAGGGGGCGTAA
>NW_026847771.1:62559320-62569968 GCF_025583915.1 Anolis sagrei ordinatus
CCATAACCTCAAGTGACAGCTAACATTTCAGACACTCTCCTTTGTGCAACTCCTTCCTTCTTCTGCAGCAAAACAAACCGAGAAGACTATTTCCTGACTTATGGCATCAAAGCTATTCTCGTTCGGCACGTTGAGAGTATTACAGGGAGTCTGAAACCTAATGTAACTTTTAAGTGCCTTTTCTTTCCTATCCTTTCAATCATTAGAGCTTTACGGTGAAATATTGGGCTCCTGTGAAATTAGTTCCAGAGGCAGTAATGTACTTTTGACACGAGGTGGCAGTAACATTGAAAAGGCTGTCATGTGTATGGCAGCGAGGAAATCCCTCTGCCACCATTTTATGAAAGGACGCTGCTATCTTTTCTATCGGAAAGAGTTCCACGAAATGGCGGCAGTACCAGATAGTAATGCATTTTTGCCACGAGGGGGCAGTAGCGGTTCTCTCATGGCTGCCATGTGCATTACAGACTTTTGTAATCTGTTACTGCCCCCTCGTGTCAAAAGTGCATTACTGCCTCTGGTAGTAATATCACAGGAGCCCAATATTTCACCGTAAACTTCTAATGATTGAAAGGATAGGAAAGAAAAGACACTGGAAAGTTACATTACTTTTCAGACTCCCTGTAATACTCTCAACATGCCGAAGGAAAGTAGTGTTGATGCCACTATACTCCGCATCGGAGTGGATTCCAATATACCTGACACAGGCTTGGCAAGAGTTCTTTTGAGACATTTGTGAACATTTCTTGTGGAAATTTCCATTTCAACACTTGGAAAAACAGGCGAGAAAAAGAATGAAAAAGCAAAAGCAACGCAATTGGGTATGAATCCCTTAAGCCACCAGAATGTAATTCCTGCGGCACTCCAGTAAGCCAGTCCAAGTCCACCTTCCACGGCTCTTCACTTTCTTGTTTTCAAAAAGTCTTCTTTGAGAACTTCTCACTCTCCTGTCCTTTTTGAAGTGTACCAATGTCTTCAGTTCCCCTGCTCCCAAGAATGGACAAGCCATAACCTCAAGTGACAGCTAACATTTCGGACACTCTCCTTTGTGCAAGTCCTCCCTTCTTCTGAAGCAAACCAAACCAAGAAGACTATTTACTGACTTATGGCATCAAAGATATTTTCGTTTGGCATGTTGAGAGTATTACAGGGAGCCTTAAACCTAATGTAATTTTCCAGTGCCTTTTCTTTTCTATCTTTTCAGTAATTAGAACTTTACGGTGAAATATTGGGCTCCTGTGAAATCAGTTCCAGAGGCAGTAATGCACTTTTGACACGAGGTGGCAGTAACATTAAAAAGACTGTAATGCGCATGGCAGCGAGGAGTCCCCTCTGCCGCCATTTTATGAGAGGACGCTTCTCTCTTTTCTAAAGGTCCTGTTCAACATCTTTATTAATGACTTAGATGAAGGGCTAGAAGGCATGATCATCAAGTTTGCAAACGACACCAAATTGGAGATCCCTCCCTCTGCCACCATTTTATGAATTGACGCTCCTATCTTTACTATAGGAAAGAGTCCCACGAAATGGCGGCAGTACCAGATAGCAATGCATTTTTGCCACAAGAGGGCAGTAGCAGATTTCTCATTGCTGCCATGTGCATTACAGACTTTTGCAATCTGTTCTCCTGTGAAATTAGTTCCAGAGGCAGTAATGCACTTTTGACACGAGGTGGCAGTAACATTAAAAAGACTGTAATGCGCATGGCAGCGAGGAGATCCCTCTGCCACCATTTTATGAAAGGACGCTGCTATCTTTTCTATCAGAAAGAGTTCCACGAAATGGCGGCAGTACCAGATAGTAATGCATTTTTGCCACGAGAGGGCAGTAGCGGTTCTCTCATTGCTGCCATGTGCATTACAGACTTTTGTAATCTGTTACTGCCTCCTCGTGTCAAAAGTGCATTACTGCCTCTGGTAGTAATATCACAGGAGCCCAATATTTCACCGTAAACTTCTAATTATTTAATGGATAGGAAAGAAAAGGCACTGGAAAGTTACATTACTTTTCAGACTCCCTGTAATACCCTCAACATGCTTAAGTAGAATAGTGTTCATGACACTATATTCCGCATCGGAGTGGATTCCAGTATAAATCACACAGGATTGGCAAGAGTACTTTTGAGACTTTTGTGAACATTTCTTGTGGAAATTTCCATTTCAACACTTGGAAAAACAGGCGAGAAAGAGAATAAAAAAGTAAAAGCAATGCAATTGGGCATGAATCCCTTTAGCCACCAGAAGGTAATTCCTGCGGCACTCCAATAAGCGGTTTCTAGTCCACCTTCCACGGCTCTTCACTCTTTTGTTTTCAAAAAGTGTTCTTTGAGAACATCTCACTCTCCTGTCCTTTTTGACGTGCACCAATATCTTCGATTCCACTGCTCCCATGAACGGACAAGCCATAACGTCACGTGAGAGATAACATTTCGGACATTTTCCATTGTGCAACTCCTTCCTTCTTCTGCAGCAAACCAAACCAAGAAGACTATTTCCGGACTTATGGCATCAACGCTATTCTTGTTCGGCACGATGAGATTATTGCAGGGAGTCTGAAAATTAATGTAACTTTCCAGTGCCTTTTCTTTCCTGTCCTTTATATAATTACAACTTTACAGTGAAATCTTGGGCTCCTGTGAAATCAGTTCCAGAGGCAGTAATGCACTTTTGACACGAGATGGTAGTAAGAGATAAAAAAAGGCTGTAATGCGCATGGCAGTGAGGAGATCCCTCTGCCACCATTTTATGAAAGGATGCTGCTTTCTTTTCTGTAGGAAAGAGTTCCACGAAATGGCGGCAGTACCAGATAGCAATGCATTTTTGCCACGAGAGGGCAGTAGCAGATTTCTCATTGCTGCCATGTGCATTACAGACTTTTGCAATCTGTTCTCCTGTGAAATTAGTTCCAGAGGCAGTAATGCACTTTTGACACGAGGTGGCAGTAACATTAAAAAGACTGTAATGCGCATGGCAGCGAGGAGATCCCTCTGCCACCATTTTATGAAAGGACGCTGCTATCTTTTCTGTAGGAAAGAGTTCCACGAAATGGCGGCAGTACCAGATATCAATGCATTTTTGCCACGAGAGGGCAGTAGTGGTTTTCTCATTGCTGCCATGTGCATTACAGACTTTTGTAATCTGTTACTGCCTCCTCGTGTCAAAAGTGCATTACTGCCTCTGGTAGTAATATCACAGGAGCCCAATATTTCACCGTAAACTTCTAATTATTTAATGGATAGGAAAGAAAAGGCACTGGAAAGTTACATTACTTTTCAGACTCCCTGTAATACTCTCAACATGCTTAAGTAGAATAGTGTTCATGACACTATATTCCGCATCGGAGTGGATTCCAGTATACCTCACACAGGATTGGCAAGAGTTCTTTTGAGACTTTTGTGAACATTTCTTGTGGAAATTTCCATTTCAACACTTGGAAAAACAGGCAAGAAAGAGAATAAAAAAGTAAAAGCAATGCAATTGGGTATGAATCCCTTAAGCCACCAGAATGTAATTCCTGCGGCACTCCAATAAGCGGGCCCAAGTCCACCTTCCATGGTTCTTCACTCTTTTGTTTTCAAAAAGTGTTCTTTGAGAACTTCTCACTCTCCTGTCCTTTTTGACGTGCACCAATATCTTCGGTTCCACTGCTCCCGTGAACGGAGAAGCCATAACGTCACGTGAGAGATAACATTTCGGACACTCTCCTTTGTGCAACTCCTTCCTTCTTCTGCAGCAAACCAAACCAAGAAGACTATTTCCAGACTAATGGCATCAACGCTATTCTTGTTTGGCACGTTGACAGTATTGCAGGGAGTCTGAAAACTAATGTAACTTTCCAGTGCCTTTTCTTTCCTATCCTTTATATAATTACAACTTTAAGGTGAAATATTGGGCTCCTGTGAAATCAGTTCCAGAGGCAGTAATGCACTTTTGACACGAGGTGGCAGTAAAAGATGAGAAAAGGCTGCAATGCACATGGCAGCGAAGAGATCCCTCCCTTTGCCACCATTTTATGAAAGGAAGCTGCTAGCTTTTCTATCGGAAAGAGTTCCACGAAATGGCGGCAGTACCAGATAGGAATGCATTTTTGCCAGGAGAGGGCAGTAGTGGTTCTCTCATGGCTGCCATGTGCATTACAGCCTTTTGTAATCTGTTACCGCCCCCTCGTGTCAAAAGTGCATTACTGCCTCTGGTAGTAATATCACAGGAGCCCAATATTTCACCGTAAACTTCTAATGATTGAAAGGATAGGAAAGCAAAGGCATAGAAAAGTTACATTACTTTTCAGACTCCCTGTAATACTCTCAACATGCGGAAGTAGAATAGTGTTCATGACACTATATTCCGCATCGGAGTGGATTCCAGTATACCTCACACAGGATTGGCAAGAGTTCTTTTGAGACTTTTGTGAACATTTCTTGTGGAAATTTCCATTTCAACACTTGGAAAAACAGGCGAGAAAGAGAATAAAAAAGTAAAAGCAATGCAATTGGGCATGAATCCCTTTAGCCACCAGAAGGTAATTCCTGCGGCACTCCAATAAGCGGTTTCTAGTCCACCTTCCACGGCTCTTCACTCTTTTGTTTTCAAAAAGTGTTCTTTGAGAACTTCTCACTCTCCTGTCCTTTTTGACGTGCACCAATATCTTCGGTTCCACTGCTCCCGTGAACGGAGAAGCCATAACGTCACGTGAGAGATAACATTTCGGACACTCTCCTTTGTGCAACTCCTTCCTTCTTCTGCAGTAAACCAAACCAAGAATACTATTTCCGGACTTATGGCATCAACGCTATTCTTGTTCGGCACGTTGACAGTATTGCAGGGAGTCTGAAAACTAATGTAACTTTCCAGTGCCTTTTCTTTCCTATCCTTTATATAATTACAACTTTACGGTGAAATATTGGGCTCCTGTGAAATCAGTTCCAGAGGCAGTAATGCACTTTTGACACGAGGTGGCAGTAAGAGATAAAAAAGGCTGTAATGCGCATGGCAGTGAGGAGATCCCTCTGCCACCATTTTATGAAAGGATGCTGCTTTCTTTTCTGTAGGAAAGAGTTCCACGAAATGGCGGCAGTACCAGATATCAATGCATTTTTGCCACGAGAGGGCAGTAGCGATTCTCTCATGGCTGCCATGTGCATTACAGACTTTTGTAATCTTTTACTGCCCCCTCGTGTCAAAAGTGCATTACTGCCTCCGGTAGTAATATCACAGGAGCCCAATATTTCACCGTAAACTTCTAATTATTTAATGGATAGGAAAGAAAAGGCACTGGAAAGTTACATTACTTTTCAGACTCCCTGTAAAACTCTCAACATGTCGAAGTAGAATAGTGTTCATGCCACTATATTCAGCATCGGAGTGGATTCCAGTACACCTGACACAGGCTTGGCAAGAGTTCTTTTGAGACATTTGTGAACATTTCTTGTGGAAATTTCCATTTCAACACTTGGAAAAACAGGCGAGAAAGAGAATAAAAAAGTAAAAGCAATGCAATGGGCATGAATCCCTTTTATCCACCAGAATGTAATTCCTGCAGCACTCCAATAAGCGGGTCCTAGTCCACCTTCCACGGCAATTCACTCTTTTCTTTTCAAAAAGTGTTCTTTGAGAACATCTCACTCTCCTGTCCTTTTTGACGTGCACCAATATCTTCGATTCCACTGCTCCCATGAACGGACAAGCCATAACCTCAAATGAGAGCTGACATTTCAGACATTCTCCCATTGTGCTACTCCTTCCTTTTGCAGCAAACCAAACCAAGAAGACTATTTCCTGATTTATGGCATCAACGCTATTCTTGTTCGGCACAATGAGATTATTGCAAGGAGTCTGAAAACTAATGTAACTTTCCAGTGCCTTTTCTTTCCTATCCTTTACATAATTAGAACTTTAAGGTGAAATATTGGGCTCCTGTGAAATCAGTTCCAGAGGCAGTAATGCACTTTTGACACGAGGTGGCAGTAACAGATTAGAAAAGGCTGTATAATACACATGGCAGTGTGGAGATCCCTCCCTCTGCCACCATTTTATGAAAGGACGCTGCTATCTTTTCTGTAGGAAAGAGTTCCACGAAATGGCGACAGCACCAGATACAGTAATGAACATTTGCCACGAGAGGGCAGTAGCAGATAGAAAAAGTTGGATTGGTATTCAAAGTATAGAAAACTATTCGGACTCTATATTCCCCATCGGAGTGGATTCCAGTATACCTAACATGGGATTGACAAGATATCTTTTGAGACATTTGTAAATATTTCTTGTGGAAATTTCTGTTTTAACGCTTGTAAAAACAGGCAAAAATAGAATGAAAAAGTAAAAGCAATGCAATTGGGCATGAATCCCCGAAGAAACCAGAATGTAATTCCCTCGGCACTCCAGTAAGCGGGCCCAAGTCTCTTGTTTTCAAAAACTGCTCTTTGAGAACATCTCACTCTCCTGTCCTTTCTGAAGTGTACCAATGTCTTCATTGCCCATGCTCCCATGAACGGACGAGCCATAATCTCAAATGAGAGCTGACATTTCAGACATTCTCCCATTTGTGCAAATCCTTCCTTCTACAGCAAACCAAACAAAGGAGACTGTATTTCCAGACCTGTGGCGTCAACACTATTCTCGTTCGGCATGTTGAAAGTATTACAGAGAGCCTGAAACCTAATGTAACTTTCAAGTTCATTTTATTTTCGAAACATTCAGAAATTAGAACTTTACTACCACGCATTGGGCTTCCGGGATATTAGTACCAGAGGTAGTAATGCACTTTTGACACGAGGGGGCAGTAACAGATTGTAAAAGGCTGTAATGCACACGGCAGGGAGGAGAATTAGCTGAGCTCTTTCTCTCAGATCCCTCCCTCTGCCACCATTTTATGAAAGGACTCTGCTCTCTGTTCTGTAGGAAAGAGTTCCACGAAATGGCGACAGCACCAGATACAGTAATGCACATTTGCCACGAGAGGGCAGTAGCAGATAGAAAAAGTTGGATTGGTACTCAAAGCATCGAAAACTATTCGGACTCTATATTCACCATCGGAGAGGATTCCAGTATACCTAAAACGGGATTGGCAAGATATCTTTTGAGAGATCTGTAAACATTTCTTGTGGACATTCCATTTCAACGCTTGTAAAAACAGGCAAAAAAGAGAATGAAAAAGTAAAAGCTATGCAATTGAGCATGAATCCCCTAAGAAACCAGAATGTAATTCCCTCGGCACTCCATTAAGCGGGCCCAAGTCCACCTCCCACAGCTGTCTAGTCTCTTGTTTTCAAAAAGTGCTCTTTGAGAACATCTCACTCTCCTGTTCTTTTTGAAGTGCACCAATGTCTTCATTGCCTATGCTCCCATGAACGGACGAGCCATAACCTCAAATGAGAGCTGACATTTCAGACATTCTCCCATTTGTGCAAATCCTTCCTTCTGCAGCAAACCAAACGAAGGAGACTGTATTTCCAGACCTGTGGCATCAACACTATTATCGTTCGGCACGTTGAGGGTATTACAGAGAGTCTGAAACCTAATGTAACTTTCAAGTTCATTTTCTTTTCAAAACATTCTGAAATTGGAACTTTACTGCCACGCATTGGGCTCCCAGGATATCAGTACCAGAGGCAGTAATGCACTTTTGACACGAGGGGGCAGTAACAAATTGGAAAAGGCTGTAATGCACACGGCATCGAAAAGAACAAGCCGATCTCCACTCTCTCAGATCCCTCCCTCTGCCACCATTTTATGAAAGGACTCTGCTATCTTTTCTATAGGAAAAAGTTCCACGAAATGGCGACAGCACCAGATACAGTAATGAACATTTGCCACGAGAGGGCAGTAGCAGATAGAAAAAGTTGGATTGATACTCAAAGCATCGAAAACTATTCGGACTCTATATTCCTCATCGGAGAGGATTCCAGTATACCTAACACGGGATTGACAAGATATCTTTTGAGACATCTGTAAACATTTCTTGTGGACATTCCATTTCAACGTATGTAAAAACCGGCAAAAAAGTGAATGAAAAAGTAAAAGCTATGCAACTGGGCATGAATCCCCTAAGAAACCAGAATGTAATTCTCTCAGCACTCCAGTAAGCGGGCCCAAGGCCACCTCCCACAGCTGTCTAGTCTCTTGTTTTCAAAAAGTGCTCTTTGAGAACATCTCACTCTCGTGTTCTTTTTAAAGTGCACCAATATCTTCATTGCCTATGCTCCCATGAACGGACGAGCCATAACCTCAAATGAGAGCTGACATTTCAGACATTCTCCCATTGTGCTACTACTTCCTTCTGCAGCAAACCAAATGAAGGAGACTGTATTTCCAGACCTGTGGCATCAACACTATTCTCATTCGGCACGTTGAGAGCAATACAGAGAGCCTGAAACCTAATGTAACTTTCAAGTTCATTTTCTTTGAGAAACATTCAGAGATTAGAACTTTACTGCCACGCATTGGGCTCCCAGGATATTAGTACCAGAGGCAGTAATGCACTTTTGACACGAGGGGACAGTAACAAATTGGAAAAGGCTGTAATGCACACGGCATCGAAAAGAACAAGCCGATCTCCACTCTCTCAGATCCCTCCCTCTGCCACCATTTTATGAAAGGACTCTGCTATCTTTTCTATAGGAAAGAGTTCCACGAAATGGCCACAGCACCAGATACAGTAATGCACAATTGCCACAAGAGGGCAGTAGCAGATAGAAAAAGTTGGATTGGTACTCAAAGCATCAAAAACTATTCGGACTCTTTATTCCCCATTGGAGAGGATTCCAGTATACCTAACATGGGATTGACAAGATATCTTTTGAGTCAGCTGTAAACATTTCTTGTGCACATTCCATTTCAACGCTTGTAAAAACAGGCAAAAAAGAGAATGAAAAAGTAAAAGCAATGCAATTGGGCATGTATCCCCTAAGAAACCAGAATGTAATTCCCTCGGCACTCCATTAAGCAGGCCCAAGTCCACCTCCCACAGCTGTCTAGTCTCTTGTTTTCAAAAAGTGCTCTTTGAGAACATCTCACTCTCCTATTCTTTTTGAAGTGCACCAATGTCTTCATTGCCCATGCTCCCATGAACGGACGAGCCATAATCTCAAATGAGAGCTGACATTTCAGACATTCTCCCATTGTGCAAATCCTTCTTTCTACAGCAAACCAAACGAAGGAGACTGTATTTCCAGACCTGTGGCAACAACACTATTCTCGTTCGGCACGTTGAGAGTATTACAGAGAGTCTGAAACCTAATGTAACTTTCAAGTTCATTTTATTTTCGAAACATTCAGAAATTAGAACTTTACTGCCACGCATTGGGCTTCCGGGATATTAGTACCAGAGTCTGTAATGCACTTTTGACACGAGGGGGCAGTAACACATCGGAAAAGGCTGTAATGCATACGGCAGGGAGGAGAATTCGCTGAGCTCTTTCTCTCAGATCCCTCCCTCTGCCACCATTTTATGAAAGGACTCTGCTATCTTTTCTATAGGAAAGAGTTCCACGAAATGGCCACAGCACCAGATACAGTAATGCACATTTGCCACGAGAGGGCAGTAGCAGATAGAAAAAGTTGGATTGATACTCAAAGCATCAAAAACTATTCGGACTCTACATTCCACATCGGAGAGGATTCCAGTATACCTAACACGGGATTGACAAGATACCTTTTGAGACATCTGTAAACATTTCTTGTGGACATTCCATTTCAACGTATGTAAAAACGGGCAAAAAAGAGAATTAAAAAGGAAAAACAATGCAATTCGGCATGAATCCCCTAAGAAACCAGAATGTAATTCTCTCGGCACTCCATTAAGCAGGCCCAAGTCCACCTTCCACAGCTGTCTAGTCTCTTGTTTTCAAAAAGTGCTCTTTGAGTACATCTCACTCTCCTGTCCTTTTTGAAGTGTACCAATGCCTTCATTGCCCATGCTCCCATGAATGGATGAGCCATAATCTCAAATGAGAGCTGACATTTCAGACATTCTCCCAATGTGCAAATCCTTCCTTCTGCAGCAAACCAAACGAAGGAGACTGTATTTCCAGACCTGTGGCATCAACACTATTCTTGTTCGGCACGTTCAGAGTATTACAGAGAGCCTGAAACCTAATGTAACTTTCAAGTTCATTTTCGTTTCGAAACATTCAGAAATTAGAACTTTGCTGCCATGCATGGGGCTCCCAGGATATTAGTACCAGAGGCAGTAATGCACTTTTGACACGAGGGGACAGTAGCAAATTGGAAAAGGCTGTAATGCACACGGCATCGAAAAGAACAAGCTGAGCTCCACTCTCTCAGATCCCTCCCTCTGCCACCATTTTATGAAAGGACTCTGCTATCTGTTCTATAGGAAAGAGTTCCACGAAATGGCCACAGCACCAGATACAGTATTGCACATTTGCCACGAGAGGGCAGTAGCAGATAAAAAAAGTTGGATTGGTACTCAAAGCATCGAAAACTATTTGGACTCTTTATTATCCATCGGAGAGGATTCCAGTATACCTAACACGGGATTGACAAGATATCTTTTGAGAGATCTGTAAACATTTCTTTTGGAAATTTCCATTTCAGCGCTTGTAAAAAAAGGCAAAAAGGAGAATGAAAAAGTAAAAGCTATGCAATTGGGCATGAATCCCCTAAGAAACCAGAATGTAATTCCCTCGGCA